>VZZY01009183.1:0-212895 GCA_013400335.1 Eurystomus gularis | reverse complement strand
TTTTGCTAAAAACTGGCTAGAGTAAACAATATGCAAAACCAACCATGGTTTGATAAAATCTTAATACGGCTTTATTTAGTACACGTTCTGAATTTCTGGTTGCATGTGTAAATCATGTTGTCACTTGCCTCAATATGCAAGGGCGTATGAAAAAGCAAAGTGAGCTCTCAGCACTTCCTCTATTAGAAACGCCTCAGCAGCACAGCGTAATTCTGGCTAGCCAGCCATTTAGCTTTCATTCGCTGGTCAACAAGCTTGCTTTTAAAAAGCCTTGACAGAGGCTCATGTCTGTTGATGGCATTCTTCCGAACGCTGCGTCACGAGCTGGCGGGGGAGCAGGGCAGAGCGCCTGGCGTGCCTGCTTTCCCTGTCTGCACAACCAAACCCAGCTTCAGGGGACACAGGAGCTCGAGCCCTTCCTATTGGTTTCTCTACGAGGCGTTTATGGGAACTGACAGCTCTGGCAGCAGACGTGGCTTCTGCATAGTCATCAATGATTGCTTCTAAAATTCCATTAAAAGTGTAGAACACACCGACGGAGGTGTACTCAGATTCAAAGTGGCACGCTTTCGGTTTTTAACATCTGAGCAGATAATCTACTTTGGGCTGAGATACTTCGTGTAGAGCCCGTGCAATAATTTCTTGGCTTCTATAGCATCCAGGGACCTTATTTTTTAAGAAGCAAAATGCATTTTTAAAATATGTGTTGCTAGTATTATTATTTTAAATTTGCTCTTGGCAACAGAATTTTCTTCTCTGCTGAAGAGAATAATGAAACAAGATGGATTTGCTGGGTTCTGGTTTACTTTAAAAAAAAATCACAATGGCAATTTGCATATGTTTCACCCTCATATCAAGATTTTGAATATTTACCATAACTGGATTAGATTCTAGTTACGTGCAGACCTGACTGGAAAATAAACTGGCATCCAGATTTGCATTCATTCTGCACCGGTGGTTCCCCTGTCAAATTCATGCAGTGTGGAAGGTTTGGCCAAGAGCTGGCCTTGTGCATTACCTGTTACTGCAGGCAAAAGCCTGAAGTGTGCCTTGGCCCAGATCTTTGACATATAGAAGGAATGACATTGCTATACAGAGAATAGGAATATCAGAATTAAAATATACTTAGTATATGGGAAGGTTTGCACCTAGATGGCCAGGAGTCCTCATTTATAGGGTAGAAAAATAAGTGCTGAACAGAAGGTGACCTCAGTGGGTGATTTTCAGGATCCTTACATACATTTTAATTCGCTCTCTCAGGCAGAGAGGTCTGCTCTGGGGCATGTGGATGGCTTGTGCTTTGCGACTGCACTACCACTCGATCAAACGGCAAAAGAACTTGCTGTCAGCAGCGTGCAGGTACGCTAAAATCCTGCCTTCCAACTGAAGGTGTCTGATTTTGGGGTGGGGGAATAAAAATGTTAATTTCTCTTTCTTTCCCTTTATACTTTTTCCTCCTTGTGGATCTTGTATATAGGCGTAGCCAACTATGGGCAGCAAAACCCAATGCAAGTTAAGAAAGAGCCCACGGTGTGTGTTTGTAAAATCTGCGTTATTGCTCAGTGCTCTGTGCTAAGATTGTCTTTCTGTACTTATTTTCTGTCCTTGTTTTCCCAGTTTCATGCAAAGCCACTTTTTTCATGTCTAGTGCCGGACTACCAGTCCAGAGTGACTTTTATTCTTTGTTGACTCAGATGCATCTGTCTCTTAAGCAGAACCCAATCCTGTTCAATACGGGACATGAGTTTTCCTCGTGTACTTCTGAACATACTATTCTGGGATTGTCTGTTCAGGAGTTATTTGTTTCACCACCCTTTTCCACCCTGGCATCAGGCAAGCTTTTCATAGAGAAGTTTTACTCTGCTGTTCACTGTTGCTCTCCTTGAGCTTTTGCGTACAAACCTCATGTCCTTATGTACAGGCCACCATTCTAATCTCACCAACAGATTTGTGTCGATGTTTATATTTATAAAGTGTAATTCTACCTCTCGCCAATGGAGAGAGGAAGAATTACAAATTATAAATATACACCTGCAATAATAGCCACACAAATCCGTATTGATAGAGAGGAAAGGCCTTAGAGCTAGATTTAGTGGAAACATTTCAGCTTGAGCTAGGTAGATTTATTAAAAGGCAGAACTAATTAAATTGGATATAAAGCTGTGCTAAGACAAATATATAGTTTCTGAGACATCTACTAGAGCAGCTACTTCACTTTGCAGCGTTGTGCTTTGTGGGTGCACACTAACACTCCTAAATCTTGTCCTCTCTGGACGAAACAAGAAATTTGGGAAGACTATCAGTGACATAGTCTGGTGTCCTAGAGCCTGATTATCTCCTGGTGCTGTCAACTCATTGGTAGTGAGTTGTGTCACCTCTGAAATCATGTGTTGATGAGACTTCTCAGTAAAATCTGTGAGACATCAAGCAGTGCAAGATGGACTGTGGTCACCTCCACAAGGAATGAGAGCCTTGAGTTGTCTCTGGCCACCTGCATGTGTTTTTCAACAACGAACAGACACATCTACTGTCCTGATTCTCTATGCTTTACAAAAATGTGAGAATAGAGTAAATATAGAAGTGACCTATTCTGGGCTGAGCTGAAGTAGCAGGTACGGGAGATTTTGCTTCCACACAGATTTATGTGAAAGATAAAACAGTCCTCAAAACAGTAGCAGGAGAGAAGGGAGCTGGGCATTTAAGCAGGGTTTGAGTGTCCCTGGTGGCTTCAGAAGAAAGTGAAGCACTTCATTTGTGTTTCAAACAATTAATAAACTTGCTGACTGAATCGCTCCTCAACCGCCTGCTGTAAAGGCTGCAACCGTGCCGGCACGTGGATGCTCTGCATCACCGCATCTGCTGGCTTGAGGAACCAATAGATCCTTCTGTCTCCGTGTCTGCCCAGAGGTGTTTCTCACAGGCTCTGTAATGTGTTGTGGAGGGCTGAAGCCCACGCAAATTTATAAGTCACCAGAGGGTAATAGTGTGACTAGGGTAACTAATGTGGTGAGGTGCGCACAGCTCTGTGCTGTGATTCCCAGGGAAGACTTCAACTGACTTATTAAAAACTGTGTTTACTTTCTCATTGTTGTCCCATAAGAGTTACTTTGCAGGTGACATCAGAGATCAAGGTAAAAGAAAATGCATGAGAACTTCACAATATTTACATTACAAAGTTTGTGATGCAGATGTATGACAGAATTGAGCTCTACACTCTTTAAGGGAAAGGGTTAAAAGCAGAAAAGTTTAAAAATAGTGGCAAGGAAGTAAGCAAGAAAGCAAAAAGACTTTAGAAAAAGAAGGCAGATGTGAAAAGAGGCTGTTTGGGATGACAGCTGAATTAACGGTCACATCTTTCTGCCTGTCTCATATTGGAAGACCAGCACCCTCCCTCCTTTTCACCAGTGAAGAGGTTCCGAGACCTCACCCCAAGGTAACGGCTCTGTTGTGTGTCCTTGGGTGGTATTGTGGCCAGGCTTGTCTGCATCAGTAGATTGCTTTGTGCTGTCCCTCAAGGAAAATTTATAGCTTTGGTATACTCAGTTATAGATTTGGTATAAACCTGTATGTATCATGCACTCCGTTAGATGTTTCCTCAGAATAAAAATGATATTAGGAAATGAGAGAATGAATTTGCTTCATTCTAGCATTTGACCAGCTGATCTGTGGTTAACATGGCAGTGACCATTCTGTCTTAATTATGCTGACATTGGACAACTTGGAATAATTTACCTGTAAGGAAAGTTGCTCCCTCACCGCAGAGAGTTATCAGCTGTCTTTTGAGCTAATGAAAAAAAATACTTTTAGCTAGCTAGAGACTACAGGGAATCTCCATAATGGCAATGGGCAAGGTGCTCTGGCCTGAATCCAGGTACTGCTGAGAAGTAAACTAGGCTTTAAATGTCTGCCGGACAGTAACCTGACATGGCACAGGGTACGAGTCTGCAGGTGCTTAACTGGTCCTCGTGCAGGGTCCATTTCTGGATTCAGTGCGAAAGGGAACAGAGGGAGTGGAGAAAGCGAGACAACAGGCCGGTAAAAGCACGTGAAAATAAAGGAGTTGGCTTACGGGATGGAAAAGCCAAGTGAGAAAGAGGAAGAGTTGAAGAAAGAAATCATTTTATGGACATACGGGAAGCAGAAAGAAAACAAACAAAGGGGAGAATCCCTATATACCTTCCATGTAACTGACTTGTATTTTAATACATGCTTTGGATTCCCCCTCCACATTCAGGTCTCCTGTGAAACACTCCTCCTTAAAAAAAAAGACATTTTGCTTCAAGTCTCTCTCTTTTTATTGCTTCATGAAAACTGGTAGACAAGTCTCGCAGATGGATGAGGGATCCATTGACCAGCTGAGAGCTTTTCCTCCTTGTAAGGTGAGGTTTCTTGTTTGCTTGGATGTTTGGCTTTTTTTTTTTTCCTCCAATGACCTGTTTCAAAAGTATTGGTTACTGCTCACAGAGTAGATGGATCAAAAATAATGCGTAGGTTCCTTTCAGAGCAGCCCCCTAATGTGTTTGGGTAATCCTTCCAGAGCACAATTTTGTTCTCAGAAATAACAAAGGGGTTTTATAAAGAGAGACTGATTTCTTCATAAGGAAATTGCCATTTTAGAAAGTGGCTATAATCATGGGAGCTTTATAGTGGCAACTCTCCCTGCTGTTAGCAGAGAAAAATAATGACAGAAGCACTGGTGGGATGAAGAAAGAAACTTCTTCACTGAGCCCTATTCCTGCATCCTTTTCAGTATAAGTTACAGGGTGTTCTGAGGTGGGACACAACAGTAGTGGGAGCTCAGGGCTGACTCCAAATAATAATTTATCTCCATCCCTAAGAGAGCTTTTACAGGCATTAGGGACAGAGAGGCACTCAGTAAACTCTAGATGCTGCCGAGATATTCCGCTGTTCAGCTGTATCTCTCTTGTGTTCAGTAAAATGGGTTGAAAAAATTTTAAATGAATGATTCAGAAAAATCTTTCATCAAGAGGCAAAATAGATCTGAACTTTTTTTAAAAGTCAGCTTGTTATGTTTCTATTGCTGAGAAACTGCAAATGAACTATTGTTTGAGTACAGCAAGTAAGCAATTCTACTTTTTTTTGGCATGTTTTTTAATAATCATTTAGGATTATTTAGTCAGCTCTGTGCAGACAGCAAAAATGGTCTCTGCGTGTGGTCCTATAATTAATTGTGTAGGTAGTACATAAGCAGTGTTTGGTGTCATTAGCAATATAACGAACATACTCAATTCATAATAGTCTACAAGGCTCAGGAGCTGAACAAATCAATAAAAGCTAAAGAAATCTCTGATAGATGGTATAGTAATGATGTTTTGATATTAACTGATGGCCAAGTGACCACTTTAAGAGAACTTGAAGATCTCCTGAGTTCTTAATTGACAATGATAGATTGATACGAGAAAGATAAGCATGATACCAAAGGGAAATGAATTGATGGGGACACACAAAGTTGGTGATATGCAGGAGGGCACCAGGAAGGGCTGCCTTAAGTAGTAGGACACTTCAGTGAGTTGAAAACATACCTTATGTTCTCATTTCTGCTCTTTGGGTTTGGGGATTTTTAAAATATATGGTAATTCTTTTTTCCTTTCTATGTTATATTTAATCTCACAGTATCAGTGCTCCAACGGGTTTAAACAGAACGTTCTTGTGGCCTGTCTCAGAGAGAAAATGTTATGAATTTTCTAAGCCTTTCTATTATAAAATTTACCATTAGATATCTGGCATATACACATAACCTGCACACAGATTAGTCTGCTAGCAGGGAGTTTTTTGTGGCTATTGCTTTTATGTAATAAATTGTGCACGAGCAAAATTTTACGTAGTTACGCTGATCCTCTTAATGTTCCCAGTACAGCAGAATATTGCAAAAAAATGAAACCTAAAAATGGCCAGTTTCACTAGACTGTCTGTTTACTTGAGACTGCGTACTAGAATATAGTCTTCCTGAGACTGTGCCACTGCCAAGAGGTAATTGGTGTACGAACGTACCAGGTAAAAGCTGTTGCAAGGAGTTCTGATGGTCTAGAAATCTGGTCAAATTTTCTGTGGATGCAATATAATGGCATATTGGTTTAATTACATTTCAGTTCCATGTGTAAAATCAATCCTTCAAACTTGAAATGGCTGCTGGATTTGATTTGTCACATTGTGGCACATTTTAATTCTCCAAGAAGACTAATAACTTCACGCATTCATTGTTTAAGTAATTCCTTAAATCCTGAATGCTTACATGAGCAACTTTACTGGCTTATATTTTCTTTTATTGAAATATATTACAGGAAATACCTTAGAGCCTACTTCATTAAGTTTCATTGTAAAAAACTGTATGCCTCTGAAAGAAAGAATACTAATCCGTAATACTTCTTTTCGAAGGGAGACGTCAATTCTTTACTTGCAAAATTGCAGCCAGTATCTCTCACCTTTATTAAAAACGCCATTAGGTGCTCCCATTCTGCTGCTGAAGTCAGTGAAAAAGTTTTCCCTTCCTCAAGGATCAGTGTAATACCAGGATTAAAATAAAGTTAATTAAGAAAATGTTAATTCATCAGTATTTCCACCTCAAGATAAGGTGGAAGGTTGGTTGTTTGCTGTGAGATTATGTGCACAGGAACATTTTCAAACCACAGTGTCCTCTGGATCTACAGTTGCAAGAACCTGCAGCAGCTCCCAGTGCTTACCCAACTTGGAGGATGCTTTTAGGATAACCAAGCCCCATCCTTGGAAACATCCAAGGTCCTGTTGGATGGGGCTTTGAGCAACCTGCTCTAGTTAGTGGAAGATGTCCCTGCTCACTGCAGGGTGGGATGGACTAGATAACCTTTAAATGTCCCTTCCAACCCAAACCATTGTATGATTCTATGGAACACCCACAATGCCATTCATAGTCTGGGTAGAACAGAAATTCCCAGAATTTCTGAGAATTAGATTTTCTTTCTTTATTTAGAGTGCACAGAGATGGAACTGCATAAAGACAGAGCTGAGATCCAGACCAGATTCCATGGAGTTGTGTAGCTGTTCATGAAATGCTGTGTCATTTTAAAGAGGTTCGTAATGAATATAATTGCTTTCAATGTTGGTGGTTATGTTTGATTCTTTTGCTTTAGTTGGTTTGGTAAAATTCTTTCACTGATGATGCTGAGTGGTCTACCTCAGTGAAAATGTATTGATTTTCCAAAAAGTCCATTTTAGGAAGTGTTCTTGCACTGTGTTTTTACATATGTTTCCTTACAGTTTCATTGCTATACCTACAAGCTACCACTCATCCTGCTGACAGAGCTTAAAGAGCAGTATAAAGCTGTGAAAAGGTTCAAAAGAGGTATTTTGGAGAGCCCTGGAAGAAAATTGAAGTAAAGAAGGAATTAAGGTTTCTTAAAAGCTAAATTATTTAGGATTTATGTCAGCTTGTTGCCTACACACCATTGACACTTCATCTGAACTGTCTGTTGACTTCGTATTTGAGGGCTTACGCTGCTAAATTATTGAGCTCAGTAGGTCAAATGGTGCATATTCAAGAGATTTAAAGACATTTTCACAGCAAAAAAACCCTCAAACCCAAGAAAGAACAGCTTAATGTCTGTTTTAAAACTGCTAAACCTGTAGAAATTCCTAAAGCATAAAATGAAAAACAGGGCTGCCTGCTGGGCTTTGTCTGACCCTAAGGGAAACTTTGTGACAGATACAAAGTTGGCTTTTAACAGGACTCCTCCCAAAACGCTGTAATCCAAAAGAACCAGAGAGCAGATGCTGCTTGCACCGGAGTTCATGTGCTCCCCGAGAAGCTCTCATTATCCTGCAGGAGAAAATTAATGTGGGAATTTCTAAAACACAGATTCCCTTGCAGAGGCACTCCCGCCCTGCTCCTGTTTTCCAACGAGGAGAGGAAGACAGGCAGTATTTCGAAAGGCTTCTCCTCTGCCTCTTTATTCCGCGTGTGATGTTTTCAGTTAAAATGGGCTGGAAAAGTGGTGAGAGTAGTCAGAAAACTGCTGTAAATGATATATATAAAAAAAAAAGTTGCGTGACCAGCTACACTTTTATTCTTTGCAATGGTGGAAAACCTGACTTTTTGTCTGTCTGGCACAGAAAGTCAGAACCCTCTCTCTTTAAACGGGGAATAGAGGCACAAGCAGAAGCCTCCAGTATCCTGCGAGGGCAACCTGTGGAGGAGAAAACCAGAGGGGGACCTCAAAAGCAACAGTAGGAAGGAGAAGAGGGCTTTGTCTGAGCCCAGCAGTGGAAACAGCAGCACAGGTAAGTGTCTTAGAGAACCCGATTTCTTGCTAGATCCAGATTTATACTGAGCCTGAAGGCTTTAGAAAGGCCAAAAACTAGCACATACACTGCGTACTATATGCTTTCACATGGAGGAGAGAAATTAGAATAGATTTTTGATAGCTGTTTCATTGACCAACAGAATATTGAAAGGGCGAAATTTAATGTTTTGGGGAAAAGGAAACATAGGACATTTCTCTTGCTACATTTCTCTGCTTTCTGAAAATTCCAGTATGGATTGAGGAAATAATCAGGGAGATAAAATACTTGCCAGGTTTAGAGAGACAGCTCTGGTTAGACATCTCACACAAACTGAATTATGGCGAGATAGCTTTATTAGAAGAAAACAAAGATTCAGCAGTGTGGTTATATATATGTGTAAGAAAGCTGTACTGGAAAGCACCGACGAAGGAAGGGAGCACAAGGGAGGAAAAATAATATTGATTGTACCATGAAAGTGTATATTACAAAAACAATGCTCAAGTAAGTCAAAATATGAGAAAAGAAAGGAGGAAGAGAAAACCTGTGGAAGCCACAGCAAGCTGCATGGCCAGAGCTGTTGGTGTGCAGTTGGAAGGTGTGATCTCTGTCATCCCTGTGAAGGAGACACTTCCATCAGGATCAGGACATGCTACATTAATTTAATTATTTTTCAGTAGTCCTGAAATACGTCTTCACAATCCAGGTGCCAAGAGTTCTGTGGTATTTTTCCTGTCATTCTAGGAAGGATGCTGAAAATACTCTGATATTTGGGTAGTTAGGTCTGAATGAAAGGTTCTGGGTACAATCTCTGCAGCTCTACAGCTGTGATTTAACGTCTCTTAGGCTTATATTTCTATTAAATAGAGTTGATAATGAATTTTCTATGAATAGACTTCCAGGTTGCTTTGCTTTTTTTTCAGGGATAACATGTTTTCTCTCAACTTTAAATCTTCAGAAGGGATAATATTTTTCAAGTGTTATTTCTACTTCTGTTAAAACCTCTTTGTGAAAATAATTAACTTAAATTTGGTACTAGTATCTCTATCTCTCTAACATGCTGCCGAGCCTCTGCCTCTTACCAGCCTTTTTAGGGAAACGACATTCTGCAGCTGCTCTGGAAAGAAGAAATGTGCTAATATTTGGGGGCAATTTCACATTGCCAAAAGGTTCATTTAAATTCACACAAATAGAGTTTGGTTTTGTGGTAACACTTCTTGTTTATATTAACCGCAAATTTCTTGAAGAAATCTTGAAGAATCTTGAAAAAAAAGGAGGCAGGGAAAGGAAGGAAGAGCCATCTAGCAAAGACAGGCCTGAGCATCCAGCATGTGCCAACGCAGTCAAAAATTGTGATTTCCCCACAGGACGGTGAGGCCAGGCAGGCACCCAGCACTGAGGATCTCATACGGCTTCCCAGCTCCAGAGATGCAGAGTCCCAGATGTTTTCTTCCAGGACACAGAGAGAGTTCAGACAGCTTTACTCCATATTTCAGGTAAAAACAAAGGAGGAAATACTACATTTTCTGTGTATAGAAGTCCTTTATTTACAGAGAATATGCTTAAAACTTTCAGAGATGTTGCCAACTTTCTTTTCAAAGAGATTATTTTAAGAACTGTTTGGTTCAACAACGTTGGCACTTTAGGGTTTTTGTTGCAAAATTTAAAGCATTTAGGCTTCAGGGTACACTAATATTTACAGTGGATTCTTACCTGTGTAATTATTTAGGCAGTAAGAAGTGGTCATTAATCCTCATTTGTTTAACATTTGCGCCTATTTACATTTAAATGTGGGGGTTTTTGTGATATGATCATATATATATATATGACTGTAAAATTATTCTTATTCTTTGGAAAGAACGGGAGCAGGGGACTGGGTTGATATTTGCTCGTGGTATTACCATAAGCAAAATTTCACTTAGTTGGCAAACACTGTTATTGTGGAAATTACTGCAATTATTTTATTTGCTTGGTAAGCAGTTTGCTGTGTGGGAGTGCTTGCTTGGACTTCAGAAAAGCCCCACTGGTTTTGTTTTGCATTTGTACTTTGTCCTGTGAGTAAGTCCTACGCACAAACTTTTGAAATTGCAAGCTCCTGAACTTCCATGTTGGTAAATTCTGATTTATGATGACTCAAGGGCAGGATTTTGATTCTCTCTCTGCTGTTGATACAGTACAAGATTATTGCAAGGGTGGACTCGGGCACAGGAGCTCGTCAGCCTGGCAGGGAACAGGACAGCCCAGTGTACAAGGAACAGCCAACAGGGGATTTCCTTGGAAGCCCAACTTGGAAAAAAAACCCCAAATCTGAGTTTTCCAGCATCATGGGCAATACCATGGGCACTGAAAGCACCTGCATGGGGCCAAGCCCAGGGCCGCTGTCTCATGCACACTTTAGACGCCGGCCAAGTGACTTCAGAGCAGCTGCTAGAAACTTGGTGGGTCCCCTGTAAGGGCAAAGATGGTAGAAAGCAATTTTATTCCAACTAGAGTTTCAATACATGGTTCAAGTTGTAATGCAGGGAATCTTCATGATCCAAGGTGTTTGGCAAGCCCGTCTGCTGGGCTGCTTGCTAACCCAACGTGTGTTTTTCCCTTGCCCCCAGTGGCTGCTGTGCAGTGTAAACAAATGATGGGATGTCCCTGAAGCTGTCTGAGCAGAGGAGAACATGATGAATCGCCATGATGGTTATTGTATGAAAGAGGATTAAAGCAATTACTAATGCACTCTGTGCTTATTGAATATCTCACTGTAAATATCTACCATTGATTCTCCCAGACAGTGACAATCACAAGCACCCAGAGGGTGCATGATGCTCACTGTTGAGTGCCTCTTTTTTTGTGATGTTTGGTTTGATCTCATTATTTATTTCACTTTTGAAAATATGCTTTATATTTTACTGCGTGAAGAAAATGGAGAGTGTAGTAAAAAGCTGGGTGAACAGCAGCGACTACCTCTGTTGGAGAAACTGGGTATTAGGGAAACCTTCTTAGCCATAAGGGGAGATAGATCAGTTTTGAAAAGCCTGGCAGTGAACACTCCGTCTCTTTAAATCTTGAAAGCTGGGTCTGGATACCTTGGCTGAATATGTATTCTACTTCAGCCTAAAAGTTTTTGGATTTGATGTAAGAATTACTGCATGACATTTGCTGGCCTCTGTTATATGGAAGGTCAAATCTGTCGATCACACTCACCCCTTTGGGTCGTAAAATCTTTAAATCTATTGCAAAGAAGCTAGCTGCCAATTAAATTTTGTGCTTGGACTACAGATCTTCAGCTGAGAGCTTCACATGCCTGTGCTGATTTACCTTCCATTCCTGGAGGATGTTGAGAATGATGTTTAGTTGCTTCCTAACTGCTCAGGACTGTTTTTCATATAAGCTGGTTTTTTTCATTACAGCTATCGAATCCGTAGCTTTTGTCTTAACTATGTGCTGTAAGACTTTATGTTATTTCTGTATCTTTTCAGTTTACAGGGTAGTGAACAAGGCATGTGGACATTCATGCTCAACTCATCAGTAAGTATTAGGATTAAACCCACGTGAAGTTATTTTGTTTATTTGCTTTTTAAATTTGCATTGGCTACTACTATTAGGGTGTATTTTTCTTGGTGTATGTTTTTTGTTTGCTTGGTTGTTTCCTAGTGGCTTTAATATAACACTCTTTAAATATTGCTGAACTGCTTCTTTGTCCACGAGCAGCCGTGCAGCTCCCTGATGAACTGGGATGGGCTTGCTGATTCAGCTGACAGAAGGAAGAGAAGATTCACGGCTGGCAGCAGCATGGAGTTATGTTGGCCAAAGATGAGAATCACCTAATGTTTGTCATCTGATGTTTATTCTCCTGTCTTCTCCTAAAAGAGGAGATCTTGTTGTGGATGGCTCTGTTTGGAGGTTTTAATGTTGGCGTCACTATGTATTTATGGAGTTGGTTTGCGCTTTGTAGGGAAAGTAGTGAGGTTTATGTAGTGATCCTTGGAAATGTTGTGAGTAGAAGGTCTTCACAGGAGAGGAATGAGATGGTTGTGTGTCCTGCCAGCCCTCGGTACAAGCCATGGCCCCAGGCTGTAGAGAAATTGCCTAACAAGGATCAAACATGGGCTCTGAAACCGCATGGGAAATCAATGTGGGGAGAGGAGAAAACACCCCAAGTAGTCAAAAATAGCTTGACAGAAGAGGAAAAGCTGCCATTTATGCAGTGTGTGTAAGTGCCTAGGTAATATTCACTCTCTGGAGCAACAGAGATGTATTTGTGGTCGTGAGACCTAATTCATATTGTATGGCAAACATGACTATGCTGGTTTACCGGTCACATGATAATATCTACCAAGTCACTACATGCCAGTGAATTACAGATAGAAACATCCTTGCAAACACTCCGGTGTTATAATTATAAGCTTTTCTTTTTGTTTTTTTGCATAGCTGTTTTGTGAGGAACAGGTCAATCCTCAACACTAGACCACCAAAGGACCATAAGGTAAGAGTGAAACTTCTCCTGAAGAAGCAGCAGGAATCCTCTTGATTGAAAGTACAACCCAAGATAAATACCATGTTACCTTTTGGGTCAGCTGCCTGTGTAGCCTTCTGTCAGGACTGCTCCTGATGTTTATGCATACTGCATTTAGGATCGTTGTGCGCTTTTTTTTCCTTTTTTTTTCCTTCCCCTTTTTGAACCTTGCTGTTCAAGAC
Source organism: Eurystomus gularis (assembly GCA_013400335.1). Taxonomy (NCBI): domain Eukaryota; kingdom Metazoa; phylum Chordata; class Aves; order Coraciiformes; family Coraciidae; genus Eurystomus; species Eurystomus gularis. The sequence continues at coordinate 199,932 of VZZY01009183.1, read as the reverse complement.
AAACTGTAGCGAAATGGGATAGTGTTTTGATTGCTGTAATCATACCTACCACACTTAAATGTTCTGAAGTGTTCTTCATCTCCTAATTTTCAGCGATCAGTAGTGTTTATGACCCACTTTGCTCACTCTTGAAATCATAGCTTCTGAAACAGAGTGCCGTAAGAGATTGTCAGCAGCCTTTTAAATGGTGAACTCCTGTTTTGCAGCATCTCAATTTTTTTTGCCTCTTCCTTTCAGGGGAGAAGAAGAGAGGAAGCCGTTTTGGGTCATGACTGCTCCTTGTTCACTCCTGACTGTTCTCATTAGAAGAAGTGCTAAAATTTTAAGGGTAACATTAAAAAAAACAATTTAGAAAATTATGTGTTCTACTCCTTATTTAGTTTATTGCGCACTATTAATTGCCTTTGAAAAACTTAACCTGAACTATTAATTTTTTTTTACATCTCGTCCTTTATTTGTCAAGTATTTTATCAACAAATTTAATTAAACTGACCACAAAAGAAACTAGAACTAGGAATACAAAATACATTGGACTTTTTTATAGATATGAACATGCTAATTAGCCTACGAATCAACCACGTTAAAAAACAAAGCCTTTAGCACACATCTCTATTGTTTTTTATTAACACTAAAGAATTAGAAAAATACCAAATGTCAAAGACTAGATAATAAAGCTTTCAACATATTGAAGCAATATTGGCAAATCTTACTGATATGCTGTTTAGAAAAAAAAGAAATACAGTGCGGAAATTAGAATGCGAATCTGCATTGTTGAATCTCCCTCCAGTTGTGGGAACAAGGCAAGTTATACTATTTTCTGGAGCTTTTATGTCACATGATTCTGCACTAGCTTTTTTTTTTTTCTAGTTCTGTTTTTGTCGTTCTGCTTTCTCCTTGTTTCTTAATTGAGTGCTGAGGATCATCTGAGTCAAAACCATTAACTTTCATATGATTTTCAATCAGGACCTTTGCAAAATGGCCAATTTCACAATGGCTTTAATGGAAAATATAGATTGCTTCATATTTGATTTAGACCTCACCCCTGTGCTTGTTCTTTTTCTCCCCTTGGGTTATAAAGCTTTGCATTATTTTTCTTAGTCTTTTCTTAGTATGAGCATGCAACTTGGACAATTGGTCTGCCTCTAATTATTTTAAACTGCGTTGAAAACCATTAATGTTATTTCTAGTGAGGTACTTGCTGTTGATATCCCAAAAATGAAAATATTCTGTGGCAAATCCTGGCTCCACTGAAGTTAAGAAAAGATTCCTGTTGAGTGAGCATTTTTTCCTATCTATCTAGGCATGCAGGTCTAAATATAATGAAACATCCTGATTTTTCTCCAGCTCATCTTTAATAGAAATATTGATAAACTTTAATAGAAATAGTAACTGCAGCTGTTACAGCTCGTATTTTACAATCTGTTTGTTTACTTTTCCCAGGGAGATTCTCCTGTCTGGGATTTTCCCCCAAGTCAGTCCAACTGAAGTGAAAGCGACAGTCCTGTTTAGTGATCTTACATAAAGAATTGGGAGACCAAGTTCTTTTTCACTGGTGTCAGAGCCAATTTCTGCTGAGGCAGTAATAGCACCTGTAGCCAGGAGAGTTTTATAGGGCCCAGGTTTTCTTAAAAGCATTTTCTAGTGTTATCACTGTCTTTTATTACTGTGTGCATTTTAAAAATACACTTTTCTGTAGTATCCAGACCCTGCAATATTTACCTAAACAGTGTACAATATATGAGCAAGTGACAACATGATTTTGATGGATGAAGTGGGTTTTTAGTGCAGAAGAAGTAATTTCTATTTGCTTCACTTACAGGTGTTGTCACTGCCTGGAAGGAAGAATACACAGAATAAAAAGGCAGTGAAGAGGCTGTCTAGATAAGATTTTTCTTCAGAAATGATTTTGTTTGGGCTGCAGCTGGAAGAAAGTGTAGCTCTTTTCAAATGCATTATCTAAAAGCATCTGGAAAAGTGAAGGTAATGGTCTCAAGAATCTTTTTCAAACACTCACATTGATTATGACGAGTATTTCTGACTGCATTGTTGAGGCCTTATGTAAAAAGGGAAACCCTGTTGAATTCATGTCATAGCTTTTCTCTCAGAGCACTATTTCCAAGGAGTCCTAACACAGCAATGGGCAGGGCTGGTGACGGGAGGGATCAGTTTCATCCATCATGAGTTTTTTGAATGTAGTATTTGTGTGTAATTTATAAAAGAACAGTTTTTCCTCACTACAGATGTGCCTCTCAGCTTCAGCAGATCTAATTTCACGCAGTTTCACTTCTCAGCTTACCCACACTCACAAATTTTGCATGTCACACAGGTTCCAGGGAAGGGGAATAGAAATGATTGTCTAAATAAGAGAGAATTAAAGAGAAAGAGAAAAAAAAAAGCAAAAGATAATTTAATATGGATATGGAGTCCTCCTTATTTTACAGAAGGCTTCTTCCATAGCCTTTTTTTGTGATTCTTTTGCTTCACTTTGACCTCCTGTGTTTGTCAGTGACCTTCTAAATTTTGGTATGAGAACACGCTCAGGAGGAAGGGCTCAGTGCAAAATTGATAAAGCCATGCTCAGAAGAATGGTAACTGGAGAAGACAGTCTCCATATGAAAGTCCTCTTTCACCCACTTCCCAATTTGTTCTGGATGTCTTAAGAACACGATGGTGATTTTTATGGTCTTTTTTCAGTCATAGTGTTTCAAAAAGATGGCCAACTTGGCTTCTTGAGTTTTCAGGAATGTGTGCTATTGGCTTCTTTTCATTTCCCCAGTGAAAATCTGATGTCACAAATGCATTCAGAGTGTACACAAACCTTGAGAAAAAAGAGCAGATTTGTTTATTGAAAATCATCACCATGTTACTTTTAGCAGCACAGAAAATGTAACGGCAGGAAATTATTCAAACCCCATGTGTTCTGACTGCAAAGTGAATTTGTAGGAATACAGAGCATAATAAGCAAATAGACTCACCAGACAGCATTTTCAGTCTTCTGCTGGTTTGTTTAATAATTTCATTTAATCCTATTTCAAAGACAGAAGTTGCTCCACAGCTTTTCAGAGTGACCATATGGACAATATATGGATATCACAACTATTTCTTTGTATCCAGCTGCTATTTGTGTGTAAATCAGGAATGTCTGCATGGCTGGCTGGCTGGAATACACTGAATGAACCTGGTGCTTACATGAAAATATGTCTAAATGCTTTTAGGAAATTGCCATTTAATTTGGATAGTTGCTGATCCTTGCCGCAGGTCGTTGAGAACTCAGGATTGAGAGAAAGCAAGTGGAATTAATGGAAGTACGGAAGCTGTCTAGAGGTGGGGAAAAAGAGCTCACTTTTTTTCTTCTCTGTCTTTACAGGTCTAGGATTGGGTGGATTGGAGTCATCAAAAGTCCGTGTAAGTTTAGCATCCTTAAAAATGCCAGAAACGGAGTAATTGGGTGATGGGTACAGACTGCATATGGGGCACTTCCGTCACTGCCCTCAGTGAGTGAAATTCTTTTCCTTCTACATTCAAATCTAATATAGATGTTTTGATTTCACTGTAGATGGTTTCACCTTTGAGCTAAGACGCAGCCTGAGTAGTAAGGTATGTATAATTGGAGCAAATAATTCAAGTCCCTTTTAAAAGCAATGCATTATGCATGCACAAATTTTTGAAAGGACAATTATAAAGACCCATCTTTTAAGAAGTGCATTTGTAGTGAGTAAAACAAAATGATTTCTTCATGCTCCATTGCAAAGTGGGTGGCTACAAAGCATGTGCATAGATTTCTGGAGATACAATACAAAGGGGACGATAATAATAACCTTTTTCTGTCGCCAGAGAGTCTGCACAAAGATTCCATCAGCATTTCGCACAGTATGATAAAAAATGCATTAAATCTTCAACATCAGTGGAGGTTCAAAGGGAAACAGAATCAAGCAGAATAAGGTACCCATAAAGAAAAGAAATAGCTAAATGATATTAAGGAAACCAAGATAACTGCAAAATTAACAACACAATAGCTTATAGAGTCTGCTTCTGCTAACAAAAGACAATCTTTACCACCTAGCATCTCCATTCAGTCCTGGAAAGAAAAGGTAATTACATTCTGGAATGAACAAAATAGTAAAAGCGTGGTTTTACGGTGATAATTTAAAATTTGAAGTTAAGACACTTGAACTCTGACCTCTCAATAAAAAGAGAGACTTTCTGTCTCTGCCAACACTGCAATGCTGAACGATGCCAAAGGCAGCCTGAAGTCGAGACTGGCTACATTTCTTCATTTATTATCACCCTCACATCAATGGCTCAATGGACATGCTGCGGGAGACATTTGCAGGCTGCCTTGCTGTGGGCAGAGCCCTTTGGGACGTGGTTGCAGGAGGCATGGAGTGAGCCATCAGGATGCAGTACAGAAACAGCATGAAGGGATTTCTTGGAAAGCAGGATCCTTTCTGGAAACTTTCTCCCCTATCCCTTGCTGAACATAAAATTTGGAAGGTTTCTGCAAGTGCTGTGGCAGGACATAACCATGGAGTGGACGTTGTCTCTCGGACCCAGAGGTGGTCTCACAGCTCTTTGCAGCAGGGCAGTGCATTTGCAGTGTAATGTGAGCTTCTTCCAGAGAGCAGAAGCTGACAGAGCTGGTCAGGAGTTTCAGTGTGAAACCTCACTGCAAACAAATGTGCTCAGGTTGCACTGTCAGCTCTTAAGCCACCAAAAGAAATCGGCCTGGGGGGCAGGCAGTGAAATGCAGGAAACAATTCTTTTTGACAGGGCGGTCTAGTAGCTTGCACAAAGGTGTCCCAAAGGGAGAATCAGGAGCCTCCCACCCAGAAGCTCTGATACTAAGCAAGAAACATCCTTTATTAGCAACAAGTAGAGAGACAGCCCTAAGAGGTCTCCCCCATGGGAGAAGTCCCCTTGTAGTGAGCTCATATCTGAGCTAAGCAAACTCCTCCTGATGACTAGAGGTCTGTCAAGGCGCTTGCTGTGTAGTTAGCTCTGATGGGGTTGGTTTTCCTAAGACACCATCCCTCTGTAAGGGACAATAACCACAGGCTTAAAGCCCCCCCCACAAGTTGTATGCTACTCAGTCTAAAATGGAGCAGTGGCTTAAGTCTGTTTTTAGCTTAAAATTTTCAAGAATCTCTAAAATCCAAAGCCCAAAGGTTTTGTGCTCAGCTACCGCTTCTCCATAGGAACCATATTCTGGAGACTTTTCTCCATGGAAGCTCCTGCTTTGTATTTGTGTTTGAAACCAGCTGACACCGATATATTTCGGGGATTGCTTTTTGTTATTTTGTGATTTTGAGCTACAAATTTGTCTTCAAAAGGAAAGGTCAGAGGCTTCTATTAATTAAAAATACTTCAAAACAACATATCTCGGGGCTCTTCAAAAGCCAGAAAAATAGAGAACAAGTGAAAAGAATTTCGGAAGAGAAGGTTAGGGAAGGTGAGAACTATTTTAATTTATTTCTTTAGGCTTGTTTCTGTTATCCACATCTCTTAGGTACAGAGAAGTTTTAAATCAAGTGAATTAAACCTTAACACAGTTCACCTTTGAACGTGGTGCATAGGTAGAAACGGCTCCTGAGGTCACTGTGCTACTGCAGCAGCCCAGCAAGAGCCAATGTAATTTTGCTTAAATTCAAAACGTGTTCTGGCAACACACACCTACCTGCTCACCCTCTGGCTAAGAGTCAGGTCTGCAAAAGTAATATAAAGATGCAACTCCTGGCTTCTAGTGTGATTTTTTTTTTTTTTTTCTCACCCCTCATATGCCTCCAAAAGCTTTTCAACTGCCTGGAATAAGTTCTCTAACACCACAAGAAAAGTAGCTAATGAGTGCAAGGGGGGAGAGGGGCACATTAAAAGAAAGAGGGGAAAAGCCAGTCAAAAGGAGGAGGAGGATAGAGACAAGAGAAGCAGAAGGCGACGTGTTCTCACCGAGTTTCGGAGGGGGAAGCTCTGCTGCTGTTGGTTTTGTTGCTGGAATATAGATGAGGGGATGGATCGAGGGAGGCTCTTGTGGAAAGGCCAGAGGTAGGAGAAGGATGTTACTGAGTTGGGGGGCTGAAAGATAACAATACATGATTCTGTCAATAAAATGTTAGAGACGTATTTAAATATTCTGGTGTACCTTCAAATGTTTTTGGCAGTTCTGTGGTGCTTGCATCCATCATGGAAAAAAAGGCAAAGCCACTATATGTTCCTGAGGACAGGTCCCTGTGCCAAAAAAACAGGTAGTCTCCTTCATTTCTCCTTGTTTTATGCGTGTGGACTCATGTTACAACGCGAAGAATTAATCACCTCTTACAATGCTACAGGTAGATTGCATCAAATTGGATGAGTGTGAAATATTTCAGTGCAGTAATTACCATATGTTTCAAAAAGGCTTTTATGCATGTGATCTAGTACGTGTATTTATGACCAGAAGTAAAGAAATAAAAAGAATGTTAATACGTGATTTTTAAGAAGAAAAACCTACATGAGAGCCAGAATAACTGCTCTGAAGGAAGCTGAGCTGCACGCTGAGGGAACGATGCATGCCCTTAGATTTTGCAAGCTCAAATTGCACCCAGAAAGAGGAATCTGTCTTTTTGAAGCGTTTGGGTTGCGTTTTGTGGCGTTGGAGAGTAGAAATTAAGAGGGACTTTCAAAGAATTGTTTTATTAAAATGAATGTGTGGGAACAAAGAGGATGGCAGGATTTTAATATGCAGCTTAAATAATTTTAAAAATGAAACTAGAAAGGCAGAAGAGATTGTAGCTTTTTTGTTTGTTTTAGAAAAGATTATTTTTTTCCCCCGAGTTTGGACTACAGATGGGTCTCATGGGATTTGCTTTCAAACATAAGGGAGATATTCAGGCTTTCAGATTTCATTACCACTTTCTTCATTATTGTGCCTTGAGGAGCTATAAATAACACATGGCTAATTTGTGAATATGGCACATTCCAGGGGCTGTGTGTATTTTAATCAGGGCACCTTCTGACATTTGGTAATTGGTTTACAGATTTGTTATATAATTTCATTATTATTAAGTTACTAAGAGGAGAATATCTAAATTTGTATGATCTGATATCTGCCATTATTGGAGCCTTACAGCAGCTGTGCTCCATATAGGTCTAGCTGAGGAGAGATTTTAAGCCAACAAGTACCTAAACTGGCATCTATTTTGTTATTTCTTATAATTACAGTAATTTAATTAGTAGCTATGTTCTTCATGACATCTTCCCTTTAATTAAAGCTTTTTATTTGTGTGCACATCACTAAAATGCTTTTAAGATGCATGTAAATTTTGTCTGGTGAGAAATGAGTTTTTATGCTGGAAGTTGCATTTTTCTTACTCGGGTCTTTTTTTTTATGATCCGCAAACCCCATTTTATTTCTGGAGGGAATGTAATTTATTTAAGTATTGCATGTATAATGAATTTCTTTTTATGGTTTGATATTTTGAGTAGTGATGTTTTAGTGCTAAAATGAGCTTTAGTCCGTCCTGGCCAGGAGGCAGCGGCATGGTCAGGTAGCTGCATAAGCTTGCTTTGCTTTTTACTCAAGGACATGGATTTAGGGAAGAAAAGACTCATTTTGTATCCTGCCTGTGCATTTCTCATGGCTATACCTCACACAGCAAAGAGCAAGGCATCCAGAGGGGAGAGGATGAGCTGTAACCATGGCAGCTGCTTCTTGGACCTTTCCCAGGAAGGCCTCGTGGCCGCAAACCAGCAGGTCAGAGCCAGCACCTGAAATTGTGCTTTGCCTGCCAGTGCCTGTCATCTCACCGGGCTGTCGCTCCCATCTCCAGGCAGACATTGCACTGTAGACACCTGGGGATATCAACAGTCATTTTCTTTATATGTACATACGGACATTTACATGTACGCATTAACATCCTATGCCACTGACATATCTGCGTTTGTTCTCTGAGAGCGTTTGCAAAGAGATGTTCAATTACTACCTTTCCTTTCCTCAGCATTCAAAAGCAGGCTTATTTTCACAACTTGTTCTGAGGATGTCTTTTGTGTAGTCCTGCTCTCCTGCAGCTGAGGCATCCAGTCCCTGGAAATGGGCTGGGTAGTGATTTTGAGGCTCTGTATGAGAACAGTCTACCTAAAATAATAGGAATATTAATTAATAAAGAATATTACCTCCAATTTTTGTATTATGAAAATCAAAAATACAGACAAACTGAAATTTATCATATTTTAAATTTTAGTTATTGAGCATTCCTTTTATCTTTTGCACAAAATAAGAGGTACCTGTCTGGATTTCCAAAGTTATCTTACTTCTCTGGCGATAATTATTGCCACATAATGTTTAGGGTAGCTGCTAATTGACTAATAGTTCAGGTATAGATTACTGTATTGTGGCTGTTCATTTATATTATCAGCTCCCTGGATGAGGGCAGCATGTGAAAAGCAGCGGGTTCAGATGTGAACATCTGCTAGTTAGCAGCTAGAAGCAGGCAAGCGGTTCACAGCAAGAAGTTCATGCCATTAATTTATTTTTTTAATCATTTATAAAATACCTACACACACTATGATTTTTTTGTATGCTTTTTGCTAATCTGATTTGGTTCAGAAATATTTCTGGCTAGCCCATGAACTGGCTCAACTGAAATTCTGAGTAATTCTATGCTTACATTTCATCTTTCAAGTTATTCTACACTTAACCAATGCAATATTAGCATTTTGAGACTGGTGCCACGTAAAACAAAACAATAGTAACTGTCCACTTGTGATTTTTTTCCTCCTAGTTTTACTCTGGTTTTGTTGCAGCAAATGTTTCATCAGCAACAGCCACATCACCATGTTCGAAGGTGCAATTTGGCTGCCCAGCCAGATGTCCCTGTGCACGCCTGTACCACCTGCTCACAAGTGGCACGAGCTGCCCCGTCATCTCACCTGGAGCTTGCCCCATTAGCGCCCATAGAGAAGCCCCATCATCTCATGTGGAGCTGGCAGGGAGCACTGCTGCACCCTGAGCAGGTACTGCTGATGGCTGGGGATGGAGGGCAATAAAGGTCTGCAGATGGGGCCCATTAGCTGATGATCACGGGCACTTGTGGCATGTTTTGACATTAAGAAATGCCAAGCACCTGCGATAGATGTTAGCACCTGTCACTGCAGCGTGTATGAGGCAGCTTGGCCTGTACGAGGCTGGCTCAGACCAGGCAAGCTACCAAAAGTCTTGCCTTTCACCACCTTTTCACCTCTGCTGGCATGTTGAAAACCTGCAGAGGCTCTATGTGCTGTGGAGCTTGTATTTGCCTTCTGCAACTTGCTGCTGACGTTCTATGATGTCAGGAGGCGTGATGGGGTACCTGAAATTCTTGCACTTGCTGCGGGATCAAGGGCACACAAAGGGCGCCCTTAGAAACCAGGATGAGTCCTGTGCAGCAATGAGAGTGACGGCTACGGTCCCGTAAGGTGTTGCCCAAGAAAAGTCACAGTTACTTTTATGTTGCTAGATACAGGTCCTCACCTGTGGCTGGAACCTGTGGCTTGGGAACGAATGGGAAAAGGATGTTTCTGCAAGGTCTGATGGGGTAATAGCTACTGCTTTCATGCTGAGCCAGGCACCTGGCTCTGTGTCAGCTTCTCCTGTTCAATACTGGGGAAAGCATTAGCCCTCTTAGCCAGTGGAAATCACTGCCCAGTGCTTCCCCAGCCCCTGCTCCTTGGACTCGGGTATGGTACAGCCCTGCCAGGAGCCCTGGGAGAGCTTTCTGTCAGAGCTCTTTTCGTTTTCTTTTATTGTTTGGTTTTTGCCTGTGTCTCTGTGCATTACAAAGCCGCTTAAACAAATGACTTCTGAGGATTATAATCTTCCTTACACAAATGGCTTTACTGTATTTTATCATAAGACAACTTGTTTAATAATCCATAATAATTTCTTATTTGTAGGAAGCAGTGTGTCCTCTCTTTGTGAGCTGTGCTATTTATTAGCTCGAGTCTCATACAGACTTCTTTTCATGAATCTCCACGTGACATGATTGAGAAGGATTTTGTACATGAGCATAATTTCAGGTAGGTCTGATGCATACACGTGCTTATATTGAGATGGAAATCCAGTGCTTTCAGTAGAATTATGAAGTCTTTAATTTGTCACCATTACCTCCAAAAGACTTGTCTCCAGTGTAGCTGTACAGTCTGCTAGCATTAGCTGCCTCATCTGATGGCTGTGAGGCCATCAGCTCATACGGTCCAGGGACGTGTGGGCACAAGGTCCTTCCCCCAGAGGGTGCTTTTCTCCTATGCCAGGCGGCACATTTGTTTAGCCAGGCTCTACATGACATGGTTCTCACCCCGGGGGGTTCTCATTCGGAAGATGCTTCATTTGCAGTGCAGACAGGCTGTTTTTGTCTCTTTGTGACATCGACACTCAGCTCCTACTCACAGTGTTGTAGGGCTTTTTTTTTAATGAGTCCAAGGAAATTTCATTAATAAGTCAGCCTGGGTTTTTCCTGAGAAGAAGGCAGCGTTTACTTGTTAAAGCCAATATTGACAATATTGCTTTGCAAATGGCTTTTGTCAATTTTTGGGCTCTTTGAGGCTGTCCAGACAATCACTTTTGGGCTTTATCGTGCTGACTTCAGCTATGCACTGCTATCACTTCAAACATTGCAATTTTTTCGTGGTCTTGGCCATAAAATAGAGACTTTCCTTATAAAGTAGATTAAGGAATATCTTTGATGCTTTCATTCAGAGAATACCTCTTCCATAAGGTGAGCGTTAACAAGGCAGCCGTGTCACATTTTCATGACAAGGTTGCTAACTGAGCAGATCATTAGAGAGAAAAGGATCAAAGCCACTTCCACACGTTACATTTCAGGGAGACGCGAGTGTGTCACTGACAAAAAAGCTAAAGTAGCAAACTTCACATGAGGGGAAGCTCACTCCTCCTGTCTTTCTCTCCTTTGCAATTTCCTCCCAGTGAGTCACAAACTTCTTGAATTTTAAATGAGTTATGTTGTAAACCACCTGCATGGGCTGATATAACTCTGATAAGAGATTTAGACAGCAGAAAAGATATTGGCTCTTTCTTTTCAGAAAAGATGTTCATCACTAGTGGGCAAGACCCAAGTACCACGTTAAAGAATTAAGAGTTTAATTCTTGCTAGCTTTCCAGGTCTTCTTGGTCAGAATTGCCTTTTTTATAAACCTATAGCTGTTCTCTCCCCTGTATCTACTGGTGGGACATTCACTGCTTTCTTCCAGGGATACAGAATGTACAACCTAGAGTCTCAATGGCATAGGGAGCTGTTAGATCCTGGTCACAGGGTATTCTGCAGGCAAGAGAGGTCCTTACATTGCTTTATCAAGTCTGTTGGATTATCGTTAATCACACTCATCTTTAAGTGCAGATCAGCTCCTTGTGTATCTCAAAGAAAGCAAGCAAGAGCTGTGCTGAAATTAAATGTTATACAATAGGATTGTAAGACATGTAGCCAAAGTGCTTCTCAAACTTTTCACAGATACTCCAACACATTTGAAGCGTTTGACAGAAAAGAATAGGCAAGGGCAACAATGATTGATCCGTGTTTTTAAGAAAAAAATTGAAGCCATATTTCCACCGAGGGGTTCGGACGGACATTGATATATTTATCATGAAAGAGCCCACGAGCACCAGCTTTTGCATTGCTAAAAATGTAGCTTGCTGCAAGAATTTACAGCTGTAATGTAAGATTCATAGCCACACTCTATTTATTGGAAAAATCTCTTGCAGCTGAGTAAAGACATAAATATAAAATTAAATCACAAAAACTACTTTGAACTAGTGCTAAGGATAGTCCTTAAACTTAGGGGGCCAGGACAACGTAAAACTAGTGTTGAAATACAATTGAGATGAGTTTTTATTACTCATCCATTATGTCAAACATCACTTCACAGCTAATGTGTAAAAGCACAGATTATTTGAGGGTATTTGCTACATAAGCATAGCAGGAGGACTCAAGGACAGCACGTTAGACAAAGATACATCCATGAATTTCTGTCGTTGTGATTTATAGTTTTCATGTTGCTGTAAAATTATTTTTGTAGCTTATTTTACCAGTGCATAGTGCGAGAGAACGTGACACGCTCTTGAAAAATAGCTTCATAAACAACAGGCTGTCACATGAGTTCTTTGAGTGCATAGATACGGGTATGAACGCCTATATTAGGTTAAGATTATTTGTCCTTTAGGTCACTGCTGACATTTTAAGTGTCTCGGATAGTTTAATATTCCCAGGATATGTTGTGGGCTGATGTTGGACTTTCTGCATTCTCAGTCTTCCCGTTTTTTCTGCTACAACATTTTGTAGTGATCTGAAATGTGAAACTAGGGAATAAAAATATCTTTTGGAGGGAATCTGGATTCTCCTGGAGTATGATAGCCCCTGTAACTGGAGAAAGAACAGTGTAAAACAGATAAGAGATGGCCATGTTTGTTAGGAAAGAAAAAGGCACGGAGAGACAAGACGGAGAGACAAGACTCCCTGTGTGGCCAGGAGCACACTTGGTGGCTTTGAGTATAATCATAGAATAGTTTAGGTTGATTAGTGTGAATCTCCCCTCTTTCACTTTAAAACCGTTATCCCTTGTCATATCACTATGTGTCCTACTAACCAGTCTGCCACTGTCTGTCTGATAAGCCCCTTTAAGTTTTGAAAGGCTTCAATAAGGTCTCCCCAGAACCTTCTTTCCTCCATGCTGAACAACCCCAACTCTCTGAGCCAGTCCTCAAAACAGAGGAGCTGCAGTCCTCTGATCATTTTTGTGGCCTCCTCTGGACACACTCCAACAGGTCCATGTCTTTCCTGTACCGCAGACTCCAGAGCTGGACACTACTCCAGGTGGCCTCTCACCAGAGAGAAGTAGAAGGGCAGAATCACCTCCCTTGAGCTGCTGACCACGAGACAGGGATATGGCCATGTCTCAGGAAGAGGAAATTGAGAGAGATGGCTGGTGCTGGGAAGGCTCCTGTGGCCACTCTCCCAGCTATGGGCTGAGGAGTGTGGGAGAGCAGAGCAACTTTCTCCGTTTAGCAGCTGGGAGAAAGGGGACAAAAGATGAACCATCCCCAAGAGCAATTGGTGTTAATGTGTTGTTTTGGATAATGACAATCCACAGTATCTGTGTAGTGATTTTTCATCTCTAGATCTTATAGCTCTTTATCTCAATTCTTCAAGTTGCAAAACTGATTAATTACAGTAGCAGCATTAGTATAATTAGTGCTGATTATTCTCTGAGCTTTCTCTTCTTTAATCATCCTGCTTCTGAACCTGTTAATTGGAACTAAATCCTTATTTATCAAATAGTGTAGATTTTAGCATCTGAAGACAGTGGATTTTGCTTCAGTCTTTCCACCTTGAACTCAGGCATTTTATAAAAGCTTGGGGGATATTCCTGTGGGATTATAGTGATTATAACTAGATCAGGATTTGGCCCTGTTTTAATCTCATTTGAGCTCTTGGCAATCTGAACATTTTGGAAGGGGGCAGGGGATCGGTAGCGCTACCCATGCTCAGGACGCACTGGTTCGATGTGTAGGCAGTTTGAAGTGACTGGTTTAGTCTATCCAGGATGCATAACAGTTATCACACAAGATGAAGAGGAAACTGTGCAATTTAAAACTTACAAAGACAAGGGAAAGGCCTTTGCTCTCATCTTCAGACTTCATGTCAAGACCTTCAGACCACAAGGATTTACTTCTTCAGGAGAAAATTGATGGAAATTGTCAAAAAAGGACTCTGGTCTGCTTTCTGTGCCTACAGGACTAGTTTAGGAGATGCCTTGGTTTTCTTTTTCCTCTCCCCAGCAAGCTGACACAGGTAGCTGTGAAGCCCAAAGATCGTTTGCCCCATACTCTGCCCACCATTGCCCAGTACTGAGGAGCAGCTGCAGACTCCTCATAGCAGTAAGGTTCCTAGCCAAGTTCTTAGTAGAGCTTGGTTATATTCTGGTCATTTGTCAAATGTTTTGATGTTATAGCTAAAAATCTAGGAAAAAACGTTGAAGAATAACAGAATCTATGTTAAATGATCAGGAAGAGTACCTTGTTGGTCAGCCTGGAGAAGTTTGAATTGTCTAATTAAGAGTTGTTAGGATAAAAGAAAATACATGGAAGCAATATGTGAATATTCTTCAAAACTGAAATGATACAACATCTGAACTGTAGAATACTTGTTCCTTATGTGCTCTTTGTATTCTCAAGGCCTGGTTATGGTGACATATTCTATCATGACAGGAGACGAAGAAAGCAAATTAAATGTAAGCAAGCGATACTTGCCTCATCTCTTACCTCTCAGTAGGTCTGGAGCTGATAGTTCTTATCCTTCATGAACAGCTTTCTCTTGGGGCTTTTTGCTTTTTCTTCCCCCTCAAGCTGCTGTAAAAATACTTACTAATGATGATTAATTATTTTTTTTCTATGTTCAGTTTCCCCTATATGAAAATCTTTCTCTGGCATACATATCACATAACTTCTACTCTGTTGTTGAGAGTTTGGATGGGGTTTTTTGTTGTTGTGGTAGTTTTTTTTTTTTTTAAATCAAATTTTAGTATAGAAATTTATCTTTCTCCTACTGGTGCTGCCATCTTTGCTGCTTTGATAGGTTAACAGCAACAGGGAGTTTCCTTTCAGCTTGCCCCCGCCTCAGTCTCTAGTGACCAGGAAAGCCAATGCGATTCTCTGCAATTCATGAGCTCCAGGCATTTTGCCCATTAGGATCTTTTTTCTTCATCATTTTGGTAGCCACAGCAACTCTTCTCAAAGTGAAAAGAAACAGAAGGGGGAAAAGCCACATCTTGGCCCTGTCCTGACCCCCTGCTTAGGCAAGCGACTTGCTGCAGACCACCTTTAATGGTTTGCGATACTTAATTGGAACAGGAAATGTGGGGCTGTGCCGAAAAGATTTCTGTGGCTGTAACCTACAGTGTGTCCACAAACTTCTGCAAAGGGTGTGGCTGTGCAAGACCTTATACTCACACCTGTGTATAAGGGAATGCCCCAGCCCCTTTACAGTTGTTTTTTTGACAGTATCCCCATTTTGGAGTATTTCCCCATAAACAGTCCTCTGAATGACCCGCTGGCCTTATCTCGTTCAGCTGTGCATCTCAGATGTATTTGGACCTTGTTTAAACTTGATGGTTAAGTTATTCTCATGATTCTATCACTAAAGATGTGCTTAATCTTTCCTCCGTGTGGAAAAAAAAAAAAGATCATTTTTATATGGTGACTCATCTCCTCAATTTAGCATTACCATATGCTATTGATTGCTTATTTAAATTGCGTTAATATAACATGTTCAAGTTTGGTTTTAGTGACATAATTGAGTGGGGGGTGGTACATTAATTGCAATATATGATGTTTAACTGCAGCCAGTGGAGATTTAGCATGTATTAATTTTTATTAGAGGAGAAATACTTGCCTGGTGAACAAGTTTATAGTGAGAAGGAAACATTAATCTTTAGACTTACAGGATTTTTATTAAACGGAAAAAGTAGGCGGCTTTCCCCCACCTCAACTAGTTTTTGACCATTTGCTGTCTACCATTTACTTGTACTCCAGTTGCCATCAACCCAAGTTCTCTGCTTGATTCCTTTCTTCCTTAAGTAGGCCCAGGAAACACATGGTCCTCTTTCAGATTCAGCTCTGTTCTTCTGCAGGTATAGGTTCTCTTTTTCAGAAAAACTTCATTTATAGGTTTTTGTTTCTGTCATTTGGGGATTTTTTTTGTGAAATAAGAAATCTCATTTTTTTCAGATGCTGCTTTTCCAGTCACAGTCTTGTGCTCTTTTCTTTCTGATTTTCCATGAGTCCAAAAATTCATTCATCATTTGGTGTCACTGCAAAGGAATAAACCAAGCAGCTTCTGCTGAGGTTACCCAGTAATTCTTTCCCATTGTAATCCTGATTATGAAGTTTGAGTTCAGTTTTCAGGCTAATGGTCTCTCATCAGGTCACTGCAATGAAAACAGAAAACAATGAGATGGGAGATGAAACAGGAGATGGTACAAATATACCGTTTATTTTTTTTTCTCCTGACCTTCCAAATCTGAGATGCTTCTGTATTTTAAAGGACAAAGGATGAGCTGGGGGAATTACATCATATATTCTATTAGCCTTTTATGTAACTTTTCTAATATTACTAACCTTTCCAGTTGCCGTAAATTTACCTGGTTTTTGTTCTTGATTTTTTTTCTTTAATTAAATCTTACATAAAACCATATTACCTTTTTAAATTCTGTTTGTTCTTACTCAGATGCTATATCATGGTTGCTGCCTTTACTAATTCCTATAGTTGCTGGCTTGTGAAACACAGGCAGTACCCTCCCAGCTTCTGTGTGTAGAGTCTTTAAAACACATCTGTCCCCACATATTTTAAACTGAACGTTGTGACACTGAACCTCTGTTGCACTCCCACGTTACCTCTCCTGAAGTAGAGTTGGCCCAGCTCCTAACATCTTGTTTTGCTTGAGGCATCTCAGCAAGTGAAGAGCTCTGTACAAGTAGCAGATGAGCCAGCCCTGCACCATTTGCTTACATCGCACACGTGTTGAACTGTCTTCACGACTGTCCAGGTGTGTATTCAGCCTGTCTCTTCACTGACTCTAAACAGCAGAGTACAGATTATAGAATCATAGGTGGAGGTATTGTTACCTCTATTGATCTCCACTGGGTGCTGGCACAAAAGTGGGAACAAATTAAAAGGGAAACAGGGTGTTCTTCAGCTTTAGTTGTGAAGTGGTGGAACAATGACAGTGATATTAATCTATCAGCCTAGGATGAAGGCAACAGTAAGAAAACTATTGATTTTTTTTTTTAACTTCGTTAGAATCAGTAATGCATCACTTCCTTGTGAGAAATGACCCATCCTCCTCCCTTCCAATCCTGTCACGTTTGTAATGAGTTTTTATTAGATAACCGATTTTCTGCAAATCAGATCTGTAATATTATAGCCCAGACTTCTCAACAGACATCAAACCATCTTCTTGGTAAGAGTACTTGCTAAATTATTTATTTCTAGTCAGAAAAAGGCACTTCACAGTTAAGTACAAATTGTAAAGCAGGTAATACTTAAAATATAATTCTAGAGATGTAAAAATGTTATTGGCAATCCTTGGTCAAGTTTTCTTCCTTGTCATACAAACCATTCATCTTAGATCTATGCTTAAATCTTCCTCATTTAGGACATAATGCCAAAGTCCTTCAGTGTAGTAAAGACATACCTCGTAACCAACTGATAGGGGAGATCAGCAACCTTGAGAGAATACCAAGCAAGGAAATACCTGATTCTGGAAGTCTTCAGTATCAATTATTTAAATACTTGTCGCAAGGCAGAAGATTCAGGAATTTTATCCTGAAACATTCCAAAGGTCTTATATTAGTTCACCAAAGTTTGCATTTTTGTACTTTACCCCCTGCTATCTCTTCTTCGCAGTCAATTCTCACTGACCATGGAAACACCTCTACCTTGAAGGCAGGTTTCACCAAAAACCTTCACATAATTTTGAGCCCCAGTTTCACAGCTTCTTTTAAAAGCTTCAGCAAAGTTTCCTATGGAATAAGAGAGCTGATTTCCTCTGAAAATAATAAAAATAATTAATTTTATTAGATTTAATTCTGTCTCTGAGGATTTCATTGGAAAGCATTTCTTTTTTGCGTTCTCATCAACAAAATGTCATCACTTCATATTGTATATCGATGTATTTTTAGAGAATAAACGCTTTTAGTTGAAGACCTTAAACTGTACAGAATAAAAGGTTGAATAACTGGTCTGCATTATTCACACAGCTCCAGAGACCTTATGTCTTTTTCTTACTTAAAACAACACAGATAGGAACTAATCTTTCCCCATATTCCCAAGTGTGGAGATGTAAAGGTGGACAGCAGGTCCTCAGAAGTTTGACTGTGCAAAAGTCGTTCTCTCTACAGCAGCAGCAGGAGACACAGGAGACAGACTCAGTATCTTACTCTCTGGCCAAAGCAAGGTTTGCCTCTAGGAAGAGATTTAATGTGCTTTAGCTATTTTTCCATAAATTCTTAGTGGAGAAAATGTCCTAAAGGTTTTTTTTACCCAAATGTGACCAGGCAAAGGTGATGTTCTTTAGCTGCCTGTGATTAACAGTCTCTGAATTCATTGGCATCTGTTACGATTTTACAGGTTATCTGAAGTTCATTAGTTTTTTCATTTATATCAAGGGGAGTGTTTTAACATTTAATACCTTTGGCTATTTTTGTTCCAGAGGGTCAAATACTTTTTGCTTGGCTACTAAACGTCCATTTTCTAGTCCTTTTTGGATCAGAACTCTGAACTATTCTGATCAAAATAACAGCATTAACAATAGCAGAAGAAGGACAGCTTCTGAAAGAATGACATCAGATGGATTTATTTTCAGCCTAGAGCTTTTAAATTATTTTTACTGTTCTCCAAATAATTCTGACATTGTATATAAAAATAATCACAAAGCATGCCTTGTTTTATCAAAGGTATATGATATTTTTATTATATTAATGTACAGTTGAATGAGGGGACACTAAAATAGGATCAGCCACATTAAATTTTAAAGCTCTATTCCTTACAATGACCGTTTTTGAAGAAAAGTGGAAAAAGGTGTGTAGCTAATCTTTCACCTTTATGGTAGATCGCTTCTTATGTTTAATTCCAGTATAAATGGCAGAAAGTTTGGAGTTTTTTTCTTCTGAATTCATGGGTAAGCGGGTATCAGTTCCAACTGACTATTCATTACATACTTGTTAACAAGGAACCTACTGCATTCTCTCAGTGCCTTATAACTTGGTATTTTATTGTTTTAATTCTTCTTATTATCTTTGCAAAGAGAACAATGTAGATGGTGAATTCAACTTTGACTCATATTTGCTATGGCATCAAAATTTCCTTCCCTCAAGCTATTGAAAGTATGTTCATTCTTCCACAGAATAGAGAAACTAAACCACTCTGAGTAACATGCAGTTTTCTTTGTACCTCTGCCCTGGGCTCAGATCATTTGCTCTGTTTTCATGTTTTATGGTATTAAAACAATTTAGTTATCTGATCGCATTGCTGTTCTGAATCATAAGAACTAGGCTGGATATTTCAGTTCAAATACTGGAAGGGTAAAGAATAAGAGATAGAAACGGGGATGCCATTACTGATCAGGTCTGTACATCCTGGGCCATGTTTGTTAATGACTCCAGTAGCCTGGTAGGATTCAAGGGCACATAGCAGCAAAACATAAAGCATGCTGCTTCAATTTAAATTGATATTTGCACATCACATTAACTCTTATTCCAGGCTTCTCTAGGATTCTGACGTGTCTTAAATGTTTCATTGAACTGAGCCCGTAACAGTGACCTAGGGAATTGCTGATGTTGAACTGTCGACAAGGCACATTGAAAAGATACAATGTTCTTGGAGTAGATGAGTTAAGATAGTATAAATTTATGGAATAAAGGACCTGAAATATTTTGTGTAACAAACACACTTTTGTGCAATTCAAAAGGCCCAACTTCTTTGTCTCCACTACCAAGAGGTATGTCAGGAGCTAGAAATTAATTACAGTTGACCAGCAAGTTCTCAATATGAGATAAATTCTTGTTCTTGTGTATTTGGGCTCTACGCCTCTGACCTTCCCTTCTCTTGCAGCAGAGTAACTGTCACTTGAAACTACGCCTGAGTGGATTTGATCCTGAGGATCACTGACACCTGAGAGCCAGAGAGAGGAGAGTTCAAGACATGAATGAAGTCATGAGTAAACAGCTGTGCAAGAGAACAATCTGTCATGATTTTAAAAGAAAACAAGTTTGTGGAACGTGAACTTTACAAAATGGACATGGTGGATCAAATTAAGGGGAAGTAATCTCCAGCTACAAAGGGCAGTGCAGGCAAAAAGGGTGGCCTCTGCACATGGTTGAGGGACAGGTCAGACAAAGACCACTAACCTGAAGAGCCAAAGTAAGCAAGCAAGGTAAGGAGAGTGTGGTATCAGTGGATTAGAAAGGTCAAAATAATACATAACTTCAATTCATGGCTTTTTATTCTGAAAATAATGTGACCATGGATATTCATGATATGGATTTGTGTAGCTCTTCAGAAATGGAGAACTTAACAGCTTGCTCTGCCTCACCAGTCCTCATAGAGCTTTCCAGGGTGGCTCTACGTACTGGACTGTTATTCACTGCATCTAGTGGGAGGGGAATAGCAAAAAAAGGTCATCTGTTACCTCCTTGTTATTAGTATCCAACCATCTCCATAAGAAATGAGGATGTCCTACTTGGCTCTGTATAAATCTGGATCAGTAAGATGGTGTCCACCTCAGACTGTGCTTTGAGTATAACACAAATAAAAATCAGTGGAGACGACAAAAAGAGAAACACAAGCATCTTGTCTTACAGCATGTAAATCATCTCACAGTCTTAAAATATTTTTCTGTGGATGTGTTACCTGAACTTTACTGAAAATGATTCTTCTTGGCTACTCAGCTCTGCAGGACTGCAGTGTGGTTTCTAGCTCCTAGACGGACACTTGTGGCACTTGTGGGGTATGTGGGTGGGCTGTCATTAATTGGGGTCCAGGCTCCCACAGACAGAGGTGTACCTCTAACCCACAAGATGGATGCAGATGTGCTGTGCCCATTGCCCAGCTGTGTCATGTGCCAGAACCACGGCAGAAAATAGAATACCATCATGAGGATTGCTAAAGCTGATCACTAAAGATGAGGTGCCAGCCAGTGCTTAGCTGCTGGAAAGGCCAACAGGAATACAAAAGATAAGAAGCACCAGACCAAAAAAGAAAAAAATTCTGTTTCCTTTTATTATACTCTGCAGTTTTCCTGATTGCTTGCAAGGAAGGTTGCTCCTTCCAGGCCCTGTCTCCTGACTGGCAGGAGGGGAGCTCTCGTGATGTTTGCAGAGACTATCTGGAGCTCAGTTGTGGTTTTCTTCACATGGATCTGTAGGATTTCAAGCTTCTGTTTTCCCTATCTGCTGTGTGCTCCCTGAGCAGGATAGGGAGCTGAGTGAGGACAGAGCTTCAGGCACTACTGACCAGGGGATGCAGGGGTTTCTAGGCAGCTTACATGAGGCCAACAGGCAGGGTGGGGCTTGTCCCCACATGCTCTTCTACCAGTTCTGCCACTGGGAATTGTCCTGAAAAGAAAAGGGATTATATACTGCAAATATTTCTTCACTTAAAAGTCAAGGTGCAATGCAGCTGCTTTGCAATTCAGTAGTTTTTGCCAGCACTACGTGGTTTTATATCGCATCCTAACATGGTAAAAAAGGTATGGATGTGCAAAGAAAACAATATATAGGTTTTAAATTGGAGTTGTTCAAATTGGAGACTTTAAATAATCATAGTTACTTCTACTTCATAGAAATTTAGATAATCTATTTTCAGTATTTTTCTTATCACCTTTAGAATTTTTCTGTTTGTTTTTCTTTCGTTTTTCCCTCTTCATTTTGTGTGCCACAAAGCATAAGTGCTCACTCTCTCTTGTTTTCATTTTCTCTTTTTCTTATAGAATAGAAGAGAAAATGGAGAAAAAGAAATATGAAAAGCAAAAAATTCTTTGAACATCAGGCATTCTATTGAATCCAGGAGAACAAAACCAGAAAAAAACTCTGAAAAGGTGGCAATTCTGAGCTGTCACACAATCTTCCTTGAGAGAAAAGACATATATAGACCTACTATCTCTTAGCAAAGCTGAAACTTAGAAGAATGTGTTTGGACCCATTATGTCTCAGAAAACTTGACAGTCTTCAAAGCCCTCGTCTCTTAGAGGTGTGTGCCTCAGCCTAATACACAATTTGTTCTTAATTTTGCAAAAGGACTAGAGAAATTTTCAATTATAAACTCGATGGCTTGAACCCTGATCTTTTTTATTCAAGCAGCATCAATCTCTTCAAGTCTCTGAACCTGACAGAACAACAGAGTATTTTTTTTTTCAATATAAATAGGGAAAAGCTGGTTTTTAACATTTCTGTTTTCTTGTCCATAAGGCAAGGAAACTCGACACATCTGTAGAAATGCAAATAACTTACATGTGAGGACAAGCTGAAGTTGAGCCTTCTCAGGCAGATTATTCATCAGCATTCACATATTGTCTTATCAAGGCAGGTAGGCACTTCTATTTTTGAAAAGCCTCATTTATCACTTGTTGAATGTTTGAAGCTGAACTGCTTTTTCTCAAAAAAGTGTTACTTAGGTTGACAGATTCTTATGTTAACTAAAAAAATAAAGCAAAACAAAGAGCCCCCACTCACCTTTCTCTGCCTGCTGTGCAAGGAGCCACACATTTTCTGCATAAAAACTTCAAATGTACGATAAAAATGTAGCTTTTCATCAGTTGGCTTATGGGAATCTAACCCTTCTAATTGTGCATTTTTAACTCTTCATAGGCCCTTCACTGCTTTATATTTTGTCTCATATTACAAAGAGCATTTAGGATAGACAGTGAAATAAAGATTTATTTTCAGTATCAGATTCATCATGGTCAAGCTTGCAATACATCCCTGGTTAATGCTGTGCTAGGGGCTGGCCCAGCTGAGTTTTCTTTTATTCCCTTTCTAATCAGGGAGCTGATTGCCACGGTTCAGTTATTGCCATGGTCTGGCTCCAGAATACCGTTGTGTCCTGGTGCCCTGACACGATCCTTGCTGGGAAGCAGCCAGGCTTTGGCCACACTCAGGGCTGTTTTGCAACATCCTGCATCCCCTCCTTCTCAATGGTTTGGGCAGTGGGTCGAGGTGTCCAACACCCTCTGTCTGAAAAAGGGCTGGCACCAGCAGAGTGGCACTTTTCAAGTGTGCAGTAGTGTATTTGTGTCATTAGATACTGAAGTGACATATGAAGTACGTTAGAAATTAATATTGAAGGTTTCCTGTTCAGGAAAAATTATGTAGCTATTCAATATACACATTTCATTTCCTGTTGGTTTTATAATTAGCTGTTTTGTTCCTGAGAATAATTTCCTCTTCTTTCTTTTTTTTTTTTTCCAGAAGTTCATATATCTTCTTTAATCAGCCAACATACATATTTGTCTTACAGACAAATGCGTTATACATTACATATTTCATCACTGAGTGGCTTCCAGAAATTAATTTCCATATCTAGTCTTCATGAATCAGCAGAACACCTCTATAAATCTTCACTCCCTGTAAAGCATTTTTTTTAATAGAGGTGTATCCTCATTCTGATGTTCTATAATCAGCTTTGTCAGAACCACTGTGGGCCCTTTTCTCTTTAAAATATTAGCTTACTAAAAAATTAAACCACTATTTATAAGCAAGAGGGGGAGAATCCACATATTATATTTAAAATCATTAAAAGATTGATGAGCCTTCATAACTGGAACATCCTGGCAGCAGAATAATTTCTTTGCAGCAGCCTGTGTAATTAAGGAGTGAATGAATATTGGTAAAAACATTACTCCTTACTCTCTTCTTCCACTAACGGGAGATGGATCACAGCTTACAAGACTATATTTCCCTCTCCTGTAATGGCACAGACAGGTGGGTCAATCATAAGAAATCACAAACCATGGATCTCAGCTAGTCAAACCGAGTTCTCAGACACAGGACTGGGGTGCAGAGGTGTATTTTCAAGCCACGTTTTGCTCTAGCGGTGACTGAAGTAGTAGCCACACAGGGGTGAACTTCATCAGGAGGCAAGTACAGGTTTTGTACAGGTTTGTGCACCTCTGCGCTTACCACAGGCTCAGTCGCCCAGAAAGGCTTAGGGAGATGCCGGGAGAAGAATAAAAATACTTTTGCCAGCATTGGCAGAGATTTCTTCCTTTGGCCATGCTCCACCAAAACTTCGTTTCAGTTAAATGCATCTGACCACTTAACAGCAGCTAATCTGAAACACTTGAATCACAGCTGCCCTGAGAACATAACCTGGTCTGTTGTTCCGTTAATAATGGTCCACGGCATTCCTCTGGGATTGTTTGAAATGCCTTACATCAATCTCCTTCTCTGGTATTTACACCCTTTTAAGGCTTCTTCCTGTTCACCATGGGCATGAAGAATAACTGTTTTTCTGTTTCAGAGCTACCTTTCAAGTGTTTGCATGTCAGGGAATATGCTGTCATATCCCTTTCTCACTATTCTCTAATCAGGATTAAATAACCTTATTTCTTTCAGGCAGTCCTCCAAACTTACCTTTTCTAGACCTCTGATTAGTCTTACTACTTTAAGACACCACTGAAATCCACTGAACACTGAACCTGTGGGCTTAATGTCAAGTAGACAGGAAGGAAGCTAGGAGAGCAGGAAAATGTAGGTACAGAAGGACTAACACATAAGAGTAATAATTGGCTGATGAAGGCCTGTGGGTGGTTAG
The DNA here is from genome assembly GCA_013400335.1 of Eurystomus gularis. NCBI lineage: Eukaryota > Metazoa > Chordata > Aves > Coraciiformes > Coraciidae > Eurystomus > Eurystomus gularis. The sequence continues at coordinate 175,606 of VZZY01009183.1, read as the reverse complement.
ATGGAGTAATGTCAGACAGTTAAATAGATTTGATGAGACAGCATTGGTCTTCAAGAGGGACGTGGATAGAGTGAGTAAGGTGTGACATAAGTAATGGTTCTCTAGGTGGGAGGAACGATATGGATCTTCTTTGTCTGTGTGAGAAATATATAAAACACCCAGAGAAAAAAAAGGTAGAGAAAAAAGGTGACAATACCTCTGTAAGATTGAAGAGGAATGCCTAAGCTCAGTTCTCTCCATGAGATGGGCATTCTTCTTGCTGAAGAAATAATATAGTGCGTATGTGCCCTAAAAACTTGGCTATGTTGTTGTGACGGAAGAAGCACAAACTCACCCTAAGTCTCTGAATCAGTGGTTTTTATTTTTTAAGGAAGAATAGCTATTCTTGCAAGAGTATGGTATAAACATTAACATTTTTATAATTTATTGTTGCAGGTACAAGAAGAGCGTACGTGGAGCGGTCATTCCCTTCAGCAAAACAACTAAGCCAGTTTAAGAGTCATCGTTAAAACAAGCCTTATTGTTGTTTTCAGTGAGAGATCGTGGTATCTGTCGAAAAGTGGACATGCCTTTAGGTTTCTTCTTGAAGTATGGTTACTGGCATATGGAATAATAAGAGAAATGTTTCACGGTTTAGGGCAAGACCAGCATCCAAAATAGACTTTAAATGACAAACAAATTGGAGCAGGCACTTAGCTCCAGATGAGCCAGACTGTAGTTACCTTTGACAGTAAATGCACAAAATTACATCTGGCTGAGAAAATCCCTTTGAGCTGGAAGTAATTGGCAGGTGGAACAGTACTTGAGGGAGTATCATGCACTTGCTCGGTTCTTACTTGTCCTTTGACATCTGCTTGTGCCCACTGCTGGAGGGAGACTGTTGGGATCTCTGACCAGGCACTGGCATCTGTGTATTTTTAGATTATTTTCAAGGGAGAATATCAGCTGTTACCTTCCAACGTTCTCCTCTTTCAGTCACTTCAGTTGCTATTCTGGAGTATTTGTTATGTCAATTCTGGGAAATATAAATGTTTTAACTGTCTGAATTTGCCATTCTCATTTTACCTCAGCATCCTCAACTTGCTGTGGCTCTTTTCCAAGCATGTCCCGCACTTGCCCAGCTCTGTTTAGTCTGGGAACGGTGTAAGTGAAGTAGCTGAAGGTCATATAGCTTCTATCCATGCATAACTAATCCTTCATCAGGGCAGATGTGAGTTCCAAAGAAAATTAACGTCTTAACTTTCCAAAAGGTTTGATTGTAACCTGTCTGGAGGCAGCCGGAACTGAGTGAAGTAACTATGGTGAACTTTTGCTTACTAAACTATGAATGCGTGGAAGCACTGTATGGCAATGACATTATTAAAATCAATATAAATTTAATCAGATGTCTGGGTGTGATCTATACTTTCTGTCTAGAATCCAAGTAGAGTAATGCAACTTTTCTTTGTCTAAAGCTGGCGCAGTCTGAACCAACTGACACCTGGGCCACATGGGTCCTCCCTCCATGTGCTGTACCTCCTGAGAGCACTGAGGTGGTATCTGGGGCCTCAAATAAAATAGCTAACACTCATTCTAGTGTCGCTTCCCATGGAATTGATGTGAATGAGGTTAACCTTGAAAGAAAGACAAGGTAGATCAACTGATAAAGCTGTAAAACATGCAGCAAAAGGTCAGATGGCCAACAAACCATCTGTCATCTTCAGAAAAGGCCACCCATCATCTAAAAAGGCCAAAATCCAGGAAACTCCAAGCTCAGTCAGCCTCACTTCAGTCTCTGCAAAAATCATGAAGTGAGTCGCCTGGGAGCACACGTCTGGGCACATGGGGAAGGTGACCAGAAAGAGTAGCAAGGATAAACCCCACATGACCTGGGTGCTTCTACGATGAAATGACTGGATTTGTGGACAAGGAGAAAACAGCAGATGTTATTTACCTCCACTTTAGCAAAACTAAACTGTAATAACCTGTAGTGCTAGAATAGAGACAGAAATATTTTAAAGAAGAACGTTATATTAACAAGTTTGAAAATCTCTGCTAGGTCAATGTACAGAAAAAAAACAAATCCAAACACAGCAACTCAGTGTAGGGGTCTAGGAATCCGAAGCAAGCACAAACCATCTCACTTCACCTAACTGAGAGGCATTAATGCAGCTCATGAAATTGTCCCGTATTGCCCATGACTGGATGGAGGAGTTCTTCCATTTTTCCATTGTTAATGTAATCATATCAGTGATGATCTGGAAAAAAACCTTCTTAATATGCTCTGCATGTATGTAGAAGCTATATAGATGCATATCGTGGTGGCAGACATCTATTCGGTAACGGCTCTGTTATACAAAAAGGAAAAACCTACTGACAGGAACCAAACCAGCGGTGCCTTTCAATCCTTCCAGCTAAGAAAATGATAAACAGCATTTTCATAGGTGTGAAGGATAGTGGTGACACTTAATTTGCTTTAGTAAGTTTGAAGAGTTTAAGCCATGTAACTGGTAGTTACATTCTAGCATTTCTTTCAGCTTTCATGAAGGGCTTACACTAATCGTACATGTTGGGTTTGGTGGTGACTAGATCCTGTGGTGATGAGTTCTTCAGAAGTGCTGAGAGCTAGATAAAGTTAGGGTAAACTGATGTATTTCATATTATGAGCAGCTGGATGAGCCCTGAACACCATACCCAAGTGATTAATTTCTGAATGGTGGTGAAAAGAGAGGGGGGTGCTTAAATAAATCAATGGTGATTTTAATAAACTGGGAGCTTCTAGGTACTAAATCTGTCTGCATCTGATCTGAATTGCAATTACCTGTCAAAAATTCATCCATCACTGCAAGTTCCAGACAAACTTTCTGGCAGCAGATGTTTCAGGAAAGCTATTTCATATGGGTAATATATCATTTGGTGTACAGCATTCCCAACAACAAAAAGCAGAGTAGAAAACATTTCACGAGTAACCGCAATAACTTGTGTGTCACACCTTAGCCGAGTTTATCGGTGAATATAATTTGTAAATGTGAATTTCCAACATAAATCAGTCAAGGAAATACTACTCATAATTCAGCTGATCTCATAGAGATGTGGTAATTAATTCAATATTTGTGTACTTGTGAAAGCAATGGTATTTCTAATAACTTTAAATTCAGCATTATTAAATCCTAGAAGACTGGTGCCAGCTTTTTCTGAAAAAAATGTGGTGTGCCTGCACCAGGCAGGCTGTGGGAAGAGCTTGACAAGAGAGCCTACAAAAACATGTCCCACCCCCTCAGGGCTGTACTCAGCAGATGTGGGGCGACCTGTGCAATCCTTGTCGCTCTTATACCAAGACAAAAACTCTGTGAAGATGAAAGTAACTTGGAGAGGACAGTGTTATTCATTCAGGGTAGAATTCCTTACGTAAGCGTTCTAATTATTCTCTGAACATATTCCTTGGAAGTCCCTAAATGAGGGTAGTTAAACTGTATCTACAGATACGTCTGGTGTAATGTGGGATGTCACAGACGAACCATTTTAGCAACCTGAGTTCCAACCTGTAATGAGATTATATAGTACAGAAACACCTGTGAATTCTATATTTCCAGCTTGTTTGTTGATTCTCAAAGACATATTAGACTTTCCTCATCGAAACTGGGGTGCTTGCTTGTTTGAGATCTACACAGCTCTCACAGCCAGCCCTATCTGCAACTTCTCTTCTGAACTGGAACTCCCTCCAGTGATAGATCCTATCTCATGATGACTGAGATAGTAAATACTGAAGGAAAAAAAACCTAAACCCAACCAAAAATCCAACACCCGGAGGAAATTGGGGTGTGAATGTTTGCCTGCTGCTGAATATGGGTTCATTGACTTTCTGTCGCAAGAGAGACGATGGAATGTGGACTGTAGAAAGGATTTAACTTCAGAATACCTAAACTCCCGTTTTTCATTGACACCTATTCCACCATTTGATACATGACTGGTCCCTTCTCATGTGGCAAGAAGGCAACGTAATGAACATTTCTTTTCAGCCATCAGTGAAATTGTCACATAGCGCCGCTATTTCTCATCTGAACGTGTACCTTGAAAATTACCTCTGAAGACAGGCTGGACATATGATTAGAAGATTGCTTTCCCAGCCAAATGATACCCCAAAAACTGTTCTACTGTCACCTCTATCAAAACCCTCCATTCTGTTTGCCAATTATAATAGCAGAATCTATCACTCTGTTTCAATTTTCATTATATCAGGAATTTACTTTGCACATTTTCTTCCTCCATGTAGTACTTTAAAATCATATTTCATTAAATGCTGTTTCTAATGTAATTGAGAGCAATTCACTTATAAAGTAACTGCTGACAGAGGATCCATTTATATCTTATACTTGATGTGCCGGGCTTCTTATCTTGTCACCTTGGCATGGCGTTTGCGAATTCATCTTTTGCATTGGCGGCTTGGAAAGCCTCAGCTCGGTGCACTACATCAGGTGTGGTGGTTTGAGCCCTACTCTCATACCCCTGTAAAACTGGCAGCTGCCAAACATTTGGAGAAAACGTCTTGGCTTGTCTTTTACTTTGCAATAAGTCATGCTCAAGAATCCTCCAACGAATGCGTAAGTGCCCATGGCCTCTCACAGACCCCATGGAAATGGCTGAGGAAGAGGAGGGTCAGCCCACGACTGACTGCCTTAGATCGACTAATGGCTTCGTTAGCTGTGGGCGTTGGGTGCCTTCACAACGCGGTCCCCCTTTCGGTTAGAGACACGGTTTGCAACTCCCCCTGCCCCCATTTTTAGCCCTCTTGTCTCTGTTTCTCTCATCTGTCAGTGCATAATGTCATTTTATGTAGAATAATACTATTAAGAAAATACTTACATACTACATGTCCATTATTCTCCTTTATTTCTTGTTATTTATCTGTACAGCATTAGCTTGGAAGGACTGTGGGTACCTTGTGCAAATCACTTCCCGGGCCTGTGACAAGAGATTGTGTCCACTCCAAGGGGTTTCCTGCCTCAGCCCTGGTTCCCGTTACCGTCTGTCCGCTCCCCTCTGCCAAAGCTGCAGAGCAGAACCAAAGCACAGGAAATCAATTGTCGGCCACATGTAACAGCGTCATACCTGAGTGCTCGAACCTGGCACTGTGCTCTCGCCAGAGGAGAAGGCCCACCCCTGGACAGTAAATGAGAGGGAATAAGCAAGGGGTGAATTATAATGAACCTTGAAAGTGACAATAAATAACTTTTGCCTAATGCAGTAGAGAAGCTGGAGCCAGCAAAGGGAAAAATAAAGAGTTGAATGGCATGGAAAATGGTCCTGGCAGCGAGCTGCATAACGAGCATATGAGAGATAATTTATATCAAGACATGGGCACAGCAAGAACTGCAAGTGGAGGGTGCGAGTCTAAAACCACACCTTTCCTCTTTTTACATATGTAAAAGACTGTGTTTTAGGAATATCAGACAGAAGACTAACTTCCAGCCTTAGAAGTAGTTGGAGGAGCGAGTGCTTCAGGCTGAAGATGCCGTCCAGGTTGCATGTATCCCTGTGGGACCGTTGGGGGCGAGGCCAGGTGGAGCAGCACAGGGTTGGTCCAGAGGGTTGTGAGTTGGGACAGGTTTTTCTAGGGCTTTGAATCCTTGAGCTGGTGTTACAGCATCATGGGACAGACAGAGGAAACTGCTCTGAAGCTAAACGGTGTGACCAAGAATTGTGTGCAACAACTCATCGTTTCCTTCTTGCCCTGGAGCTGCTTGTGCTAACAGTAAGGGTGCGATCATGTCCTATTTAGCTACCAGCTGGACCTGTGGCTCTCCAGGTTGCTTGCTGAAGCCTTGTGAGATGGCAGTGGATTCATCATTTTAGCAACTGCCAGGGCTTACCCTGGAGAGGGCACGGTGCCAGCACCGGTCAGACAATGCCTAGCTCCTTGATCAGAAGCAAATTGTTTGAAGCTGGAATTCTTCCCAACTGGTGTTTTTAATTTAATTTTCCAGTGGAAAGATTATTGAAAAAAGTCTTGCAGCTACTGTGATCATGCATTCCCGCAGCTTTAAAAATTAAACTTATTCTAAGTACAGCCCGCGTATGTTTCAGGCCTGTATACATAATATATTTTGAAGTTGCTAAGGCATCTGTGACCTCAGCACAGAAATAGCCTAAGAGGGAATGGCAGAAGCTTAAAACAGCCTCATTAAAATGTATTTTTCTGAGTTTGACAAAATAATGAGAACCATCCTTGATCTGTTTTCCTGAAAGCAGTGATCAAACACTTTAGAGGCCAGTTTCATTTTTTATTAAGAAGGATAGAAAATGTCTAATGTGATAACTGTGAAGGTATGCAGACTCTTTTTTTATTATGACTGTGACCATTTATTTGTGAGATAAAATTAAGCTTCGGCTGCAAACTCCCCTGCTACTGCATGTATATGCTTGGTTCTTTCAGTTGTTGCTTCATACGTGGCTACAGTAACGTGTGAAATTGCTTCATATGTGTCTCCTGCAGACATAAGTCTGCAGTACCAGCTTCAGGTGCATCAAACAAACGTCATCAAAATATCACAGGCCCAGGACTGCGTGACCACACCTCTGTCATTTTTTATTGTGTACTGTAAGCTTTCCTTCATTAAAGAGAACAGCTTCGATGCTTAAGTCATTCAAAGGCACTGCAGCTCTATCACCTCTTTAAACCACCCATTGATATCTACAGAAAGGCATTTAATCCAGCTCTTCCTCTCACCCCACACGACGAAAAGACAAAATTCTGAGTTTACATTACATTAGCCTTCCAGCCTTCTCAAAGATAAATACAGTTCCCTGCAGGTTTACATTAGGGAATACGTGTCTTCATTCTGAATAACTCTGGAAATAAATTAAATGAAAGCAGGCACAGCCTTTAGCTCTTTTCCTGGGTCTTCATTGCAGACTATAATTTTTCTACAGTACTTTTGTTTCATCTATCCAGCACTAGGCCGCAGTAGCAGCGCTTTGTTTGAGAACCAAATGTAAAATGCTTTCCGAAAACGTCTTCCCTTGCCCTTCCCCTTTCCATTTTTCTCAACAGTCACAGATTTTTGGGGCTGAAGAATGATATTTCATTGAACTTGGCTGCTTTGCAGATCGACTTAAAGTTCTCAGCTCTCCAAAGGAGACCCATCATGTGTTCTCTGATGAGACATGTAATTCATAACAACCAGTGTGTTCCTGATGCCCTCAAAACTCAATGATTGATTCCTGCAACGCAGAATCGTCTCATCCTACCTTTGGAAAATATTTTCAAAGCACTGCGTGACTCAGTATCATGAAAATGTAGCTCATCTACAGCTTGACGCTGTCATTGCTGGATTTCAGTGCCAGATAACCTGTGGCCACTGCAAACTCTTCCACACGTGTCTGAAGTAGATTAATTCAGTTTCTATTCTACATGAAAGATATAAATATTTACTTCTGAGCATAGAGGTTTGAAAATCCGGTTGAAATATTCCCATTTTTCCTACACAGAAGATGAATGAATAATTACATTAAAACATTGCATTTATTTTTAGGATAGATAGTGGTTTAGGGTCTACTTTTAAAGTGAGTCGTTTGTCCTGGCAGATCATTGTGTGGTCTTTCCAGGTCTCGAGATTTTCTCAGTAATTAACCAAAGAGGAAAGGAAGGCACGCTGTGAAGCAAGGAGATGTTTCCCTTGTCTGCACTTCTTAACTACAGCAGATAGCATTTCTTTTTGTTTACATATGTGATATTTTTATCCTTTTATTCTTGAGACTTCTCCAAAAATTGAGAAGGCAAAGGACTGCTTCCAATCTTTTACTCCAGGCTGGCTTTGACACCTCTTTCCCCCGCCCCCAGCTCCCAGCTTTCCCTGGATTTAGGTGTTTTGTGTGAATTATCCCTGTTTTGCTTCACATTATTACTGAGTAGCCTTTTAATATTAACACCTGAGCGCAAAAAATCAAAATTAAGAAACTGTTCCACTTGGCTTAAGGCATTATGCCAGACTGTTGAGACAGACAGGGATACCTCAGCTGTAGAAATTAGGTGCTGATAATCATCCATCCTAGGAAAGATTTCAAAACAAATTGTGTTTCTTCTCAGTTAGGGCAGGGTAGTGTTTGACACTGCCCGTTTCATGGGGCTTAGGCTGCTCCCGCGGAGTGCGAGTCACATAGAAGAGAGTACAGCAGCTAAAAAAAAAAAGGGGAAAAAAAAGTGTGAGAAATAATTTGTGTGATTTAGTAGCCTATTTGGAAACTGTAACTACAATACTTTTATTTTTTAGTTTCATGGCAGATGAAGAGAGTTGGTTTCTTGGTCTTTGCACACATATATACATAGCTCTGACGCAGCATAGCAAGGTAATAACTAACCCTGGCTGTAGAAAATAATATTTATATGACATACAGTTTTCTGACTTTTAAAAAATGAAACTGTGCCACTTCTACAGGAAGACTCTTCCTTATCTAACCAGCAACCTGCCCATTTTCATTCACTATTTCACGTCCATGGGCAGTGCTGGGTCTGTCTCACTGCCAGGAGGGATTTACACAGGTAGAAAGGGAAACGGACACTAAGTTGTGTTCTTTTCCCACATTTGCAGCAGTTGTCAGTGCACGTGCCCGAAGCTCCTGTTTGGGTAGGACATTAATTCCCTTCCTTCGTCAGGGAAGGCTGCAGTGATGGACTTTCACCTACAACACATTAAAGTGCATTCAACCACTGCTCCTCCACACGAAACCTCTGTCCGGAGGACCCGTGGGCAGCCTTAGCTGCAGCCAAGGGCACGGAGAGCTGCAGTATGGACGTCTGGTCCCTTTTATTAGGTATGTCAGTGTCCAGCAGAATACAGAAACAACCCACTGCTGCTCCCCTTGGATGGCAAAGTGTATTCCTCAGAGCGCTCTGGGTTTGGTTTTTTTCTGTCCGCACAAAGCAGCAGGCTGAGGTAATCTCAGAATGAGATATTTCCTTCTCCTCATACTTATCCCTTCAGATTTTACAATGACAGCACTCTAAGAGGGAACAGAGGGACTGAATAAATGCAAAAATGCGTTTGGGACATCTGGAAAGAACGCATGTGTGCTTCTTTCCTTAAACGCTGCAAACAGGTGGTGACTGCAGCTGTCTGAAAAACCTCGTATTATTCCCATGAAGAATTTAGATTTATTTCTTTTTAAACATCCTCACAGTGAGATTTTTCGATTCTGGGGTGGTTCTGATTTGTAACAAATTCCATTTAAAAGGGAAGAGACAGATGCTATAGATTAAAAAAAATAGTCCATGCAAATACAACTTCCTAAAAAAACCCAGAATTACTCTGGGAGAATCCTACCACAACCTGACTGATACAATCTTCTAGTAATAATTTTCAACATCTCCAATGGCTCATATGCCCCAGGAATTAAAAGTCTTTACAGCTAGTGAGATTTTCATCCTTTATTTCACAGTCACAGCAGATTCAATGCACCGGATTTTAGTGGGAGAAAGAGGGGACTGTCACCCCACAAGTGCTGGCCTGTCTTGGGGCTGGAGCTGTGTGAGGATCTCTGATCACCATGAGCTGTGAATTAACATTGAAATAACTCTTAAAATTCCTAGAGCAATGGACCCATATGGAGATAAATGACTTCAAATGCACCTTTAAGCGATTGTGGAAATTTCTAAGCTAAGAAGTTATTCATATGAAATTGTGATAAAGCGCTGAACATGACCTGAACCTTGAAAGCTGTAGCTTTTGGCTGCCTTTCAAGAAAGGCATTTTATTTTTACTCTGTACTTAGTAATCCAAAATAAAAATACAAGTGAGATCAAAGGGTAGCTGCCACGTGCCGTGTTGCATTGATTGTGGAAGTTATTTTACATAGTTCTGGGAATGCACAAGTTGCCACAGTCTTTTCATGCTTTTATTTATAAAAATCTTGCACAATAAGGTGGCTGTGGGTAGATACTAAGACTAATGTGTGAGACAACTCTTTACCTTGTACTTGCAAGAAAACAAGCTGGAACGGCAAGACTGCTTCATGTAAGTGGTTCCCTCACACAGGTTTACCGCCTTGCTTTCAGTTCTGTCTTCATTCCTTCTCCTTTTATTAGCTGACTTTTATGACTCCTTTTCATTTAAAAGCCATCAATGTGAACGTCAAGGAAAAGCACCTTGCAGACCTGCAGGGATAAATAAGTAACAGCGGTGGACAATACTTCATCAGTTGCCTTGTCACTCTTGGTTTTAGGGTGGAGCCTGTTGGCTTGTGCCCCTACCAGCCATGAAGCTGGCACCAAAAATGGTCTCCTCTTAGACCTCGGTGTGGTGTCACACTTGGTGTGTGTCCAACAGCAGCGTGTGGCTGCGCTTCTTTTGAGCTGTGGGTGTGGTTGTTCCGTTGCACTGTCAATTGGCCTTTCTGGAAGCTTTTCAAGCAGAACGTGCTTTACTCCTGTGCACATGCATGTGTACTGCGGAACGATCGAGCGGGTTAATTCAGAGATTCAGGCAAGCCTTCTAAAGCCGTCTGTCTCGCCCTGTGCTGTGTGCCCATCGTTCTCCAGTGGTTTTTCCCCTTGGTGCCTGCAATGCCGGGACCCACAGCCACGCCTGGGTGCTGCTGGGGACTTGCTGGTGAGGGCAACCCCTGTGCTTCCCCAGCAGCAGCCAGGCTGCACGGCTGCTCTTTCTCTCTCCTCTGGAATTTCCACTTCCTTTTCCTGCTCTTCCTCTTCTAATCTGTCCCACCATTATGGAAAGCACATACAGAAAACAAATTTACTGATTTTAGATGCTTGCTCTATAAATGACACGAGCTTTAAGAATGGAGGACAAGCCTCTTTCAAAGCACCATCTTTGTTCTGATTACAAAGAAAAGCTTGTTTTAATTAACGAATGCTCTGCTGCAAATAAGCTCAACAGCTCCCAAAAGAAAAATGTGGAGATAGCAGTCAAAGTCAAATACTGAACAATGGAAGCGCACATCAGTACTTCATGGAAACCACCTGTTTTCATATTCCTATTGCACGCAAGTGAGCTTTCATCCGTGGAGCTTGTTGGGCTAATGCTAAAATGGGTGATTCTTTAGCTTGTTTTTTCTCCAAACAAACAAAAAAATTTGGTCCCTTTAATTCCAGTTCAAATTAACACAAGTCTGCGGGAAAAGAAACAGACAAACAAACAAGGAACTGTTTAATGTTTGGGTTTATCTCTTCATTTTGGTGCAGATGGTTTCGGGGTTTTTTTTACAGCCACCCTCTGAAATCAGTGTGTTATTTTGTCATTTCTTTGTAAAAGAGTAACAGCGCTGAATCTTTATCATATTGATTGTTTTACAAGTTTTCAGCTGGGGTCCAAGATAATACAGAGCATTGTTATTGCATTATTATTTTTCATTTGTATCCTATTGATTTGCTGCCAGTAACTTACAGGTCAATTTACAAAACGATGGGCTATGATTTATTCTTTTTCTAAAAGATTATGCCACAAAGGGAACGCTTTTATAAGGCTGTCAGATCGCTGGGTTTGTTTCTTCTTCTCTCAGGAGTGCAACACATTCATAGATCAGCGACGCGGTTCCACCGGGATTTACACCCAGCGTATCCATGACGTTCGTACCATTCATATGAATAAGTGGCTACGCACGAGCCTACACAAATTGGGATTTTACTCGCGGGGAATGGTGCTTTTCTCACTTCTCCCTGTATAACTCAGAAGTAATATACAAAGTCAGCATAGTTACACAGGTGTAAAAAAGATGGGAGGAGAGGCTTTCTATGTCTAGTCACAATGAGCTACCAACGATCACGACATCTCCAGATGACAGGTACTAAAAATATACATGAAAAATTGTTTTTGGCGCTGGCCGGGGCCATGTTGGCACAGACAAAGTGTGACCTCTCTGCACAGGCAGCAGGGCCTGGCCCTGTCCCGAGGAGCTGAGGGTTGGTGTGGGATCATCATTCAGCCCAGTCCAGAGCCTGTGGGCACGGGAGCAGAACTGGGAGATTCCTTTTGTTTCTGCACCAGAAACAGAACTGTCCGGCCATACCTATGCAAATTCTCTATGTTTTTCACCCAAGGCCCTGTAAAGAAGACACTTGGGACACCACGGCTAGTTTGCCACAGTAATTACAGTTTATTACCTAGTAGTATTAGTCCAGTTACTGCCAGCTTCATACTTAGAAGGCCCACTTCACTTTTGAAAGAAAATAAGAAACTTTAACTAAATTGTCCTTATTATTTATCTTTGACTTACTGTCTTCAGAACTTAACTACTAGAAAAGCAAGGATTATAACAGTATGAGAAATTGCACAAGTACACATATTCATTTTATTCCTTCCCTACAAAACTTCTACTATATAATTTACAAGGGCTTAGTGTTTTAATTATTCAATGCAAAAAATGTTAAATGCAGAAGGCGGATGTATATATAAATAACACGACACGTACTACTATTTTTCTCTGGATCCCATCCAGGTAAATCAAACCCACAGTGAGGAACATCCGGTTCGTGTTCTATCTACAGGGTATTGAATTTCCCTGGCATCGTTTCAACAGGAGCAAGTTTGACAAGAGGATTTTTTGTAGCACCAGAATACCCTTTTCTGCCAGTGAAAACCTTCAGGTTTGGAAACAGTTGAATTTTTCACACTGGTTCATGGTACAGAATTGGGTGTTACAGTTAAACCATACTCTTACCAGCACAGGTCACTTGAAGAATCTTCCCAGTTCAGGAAATTTTTTTCTAAATTGCGGATCATTCACTGAGCTCAAAAGTAAGATATAATCCAAATACATTTCTCATTGATAATGTGTCCCATGACAGGAAAATAATCAAGTGGCTGAAGATGATGCCCATACCTTGTAGGAATGTTTCAAAGAACCTTTTTACTGTAGCAAATATGGGTATTTATTCCTTGACTCAGGTTTAGCGATTGACTGAAGCATCCTGACTGCTATAGTAGACATCAGCCAACACTTTCAGAAGTTGGGATATTTGAAAATAATTCTGAATTCTGAAACTTATTGCTAGTACACAACCTGTGATCTGTGAGCAAGCATATGCAAAAAAAAACACTTCCAATTTTCTCTTTTGATTCTGGCAACTTAATATTTATAATAAACCTTGCTTCAGTCTTTGGCTGTGAAAAAGTAAAAAAGCAATGAAATATAATTGTTTCTCTCTAAAGATTGTTCATGGGTGGTAAATAATTAATTGCATTAATTCCTTTTTTTAAATTTTAACAAGAAAATAAAGTCCCTGAGGTAAGAGGTGGTTTCATAGATGTGAAACTTTTATTCTCAAGTTTCTCTATCTAATGCACTTTTAAAAGTTTTCTATAGCCCTAGTCATGGACAACGTCAAACGGGTCAGCTCCTGTCAAGGCAGAACACAACGTTCCACTGCCAGTGGGTCTCTGAAGGGTTACTGATGTCGCTGTCTGTTGACTTGGCTCTTAGAATGTGAGTAATTCGTGGCAGGATCCCGAGTGATGAATAAAGGTTCAAAGCTGTGTTGAGGCTAAACATACATATATAGCTTTAATGTAATTACTTAATATTATTACCCAAGAATAAGGGAGCACTTTTGGAGATTTTTGTATGTAAAGCCATCCTTACTGTTCACTAAGTTATGAAAGTACATTACTTGTGGTTTGGCAAAAAAACAAAATGAAAATCTTTTATAGAGTGCTATTACAGAAGAACTGCCCAAGCAAATCAAGTTCTCACTCTGCACTTCCGAGCCTTGCTCATCTGAGTTCCGCTCTTGCACCCAGGAGCAAACACAGTAGTCCTTCACATGATAATACCCTCCACTTGAAGGTCAGGCGGTGCTGCAGAACCAGCAAAATGTTTGGCTCTTTGGTTTTGGATGTGAACACTTCCCAGCTCGGGATTTTGGAGGGCATTTGATGGCTAACCTTTGTCAATGCCATAACTGGTTATTGCGTAGAGCTGGTGCGTTGGTTTCATGGGCATAGAGATGACATTGCGTAGATGTTATCAATAGTCCCTTAACTGTCAATCAAAATACAGCTACTTCCCACGCACCACTGGTAAAATAGATATATATGAGCTATTTTTCATAGAGAAGCCAAAACTTCATCCTGGATCAAATCACTAGATTAAATGTCAACAGCCTTAAACTTCAAGTAGGACTTGGAAACTTAATTGGTGGATTATGCTGGACCAGTCTAATTTTTCATAAAGCTTTTATACGTCTTTTAATATAATTAAGAATTTTCTACGATGCTAAATTATTGTGTGACAGTATAAATTTTTTTTTCAAAGAATCCAGAATTAATCCTTTTTTAAAAAAAACCACAAAACCTCCTTTAATTCCATTAGTGGGACTTCATTGTCACAATCTGGAAGTGACTGAAGTGAGCAATAGGTGCCTTACTGTGGAGAGGACATCCTACTGTGATCATCAAAGGAATTTCTGAGTTTTTGGGTGTGTTTCTGTTCATACAGAAAAATCTGGCCCTCAGCAGCCTGTGGACATTTGTAGACGAGGCATCCTCATGCTCTACGCTGTCGTAGTGTAGCATGGCTCTCCAATAATAATCATCTTTTGGTGGTTTAGATTTCCAAATTTTTCTTCTTTCATGTTGAACTGCAATATATTTACAAAATATAAGTGTATGTGCAGTTTCTATTGCTAGGTTTGTTTGGGTTTTTTTTTTTCCCTAGCAAAATAGAAACTGTCGAAAGTCTACATAATTTACAAAATACCTACCTTTGGGGTTTTTCTCCTTAACAAAATATAAACTGCATCAAAAGGTTATGTAAGTTACAAAATGTGTATGTTTGGGTTTTTTGTCCTTAACAAAATATAAAATGTGTTGAAAAGCTACATAATTTACAAAATATATACGCTTGGCTTCCTTTCCTTAGCAAAATATAAACAGTAATTTGCAACATAGGTGTGTTTCTTCCTTGGCAAAATATAAGCTGTGTCTAAAGGCTACTTAACATTTACACTGAAAGGGGAAAAACTTTTTTTCAATAAATTAATAGAAAAAAAAGGAGAGTTGTGGTAAGTACGAGATAACAATGGGGCTGACAGTCATATGCCACTGTCTCTGGTGTGTAATCGATGATTCAGAAGCATGTCCTAGTACATCCCAGCCTCCCAGGTTTTCTGTTCATCATAGTTTTCTCTTTTTTTGGGGTGTTCTGAATGTATCTATATATCACCGGACTGAATCAAGTTACTATGTTCTTCAATTGTGGGGTTGGTTTTTTTTCTATTTAGTAGTACTTCAGAAAAACCATTTTCCAGGGACTCCAGATTAGTTCTCTGAAAATTAAAGGCACAGACACCATCGCTACCTCCCTTTTCCCTGTGATGTCCGTCACTGTTACTAAATGACTCCAATAACACCACAGTTGCTGGAAATCCTGTTGGGCCCTACGCTGCTCTCTATTAGAAAAAAGCAGAGGGGAGCAAAATGTACCTGAAAACCTGTCAAATTTGGGCAGAGCTGAGAGCTTCCTACACTCCCCCTTTCGTAGTCCCTGTCCCTGCAGGATCTTTTTGCAAGGGGAGAGCTCGTTAGCTGCTAGCGAGGAAGTAGTGGTACTCTGTGAAAAGTTGGGATCCAGGTGTGGTTTCCATCACAAAGGCAGTTGTTACTGGCTGCCAGGCTATTTATTTCCTTTTCCCCCCTTATAAATCTCCCTGAATCCTGAACCAAATTAAAAAAAAATCTGTTTAGCCCATCATGTGTGAGGCTGTGTTGGGGAGGAGCGGGTGCGGCCATGCACAGGTCATGCTCCTCCTCTGTGCCCCGATTCCTCCCTGGGTGATGAAAACTGATGAAATACTATGAAATTAGGTTTTTGAAAGATACAGCTTTCAGTGCAGTATCACTCATACGTGTGTGTTTGTAATTTGTGTAAGCATAATTTTCCCTGAATTCCTAAACTAGTTCCTAATTCTTTTTCTTTGAATTCTCAACATATTATCTGCAGGTTTGTGTGTTTCTATAAGGCAGAAATAAATATGCCTGTAATTTGATACATATTAAATTATAGTCTATGTGGTGTCTTATACAAATAATTACACATTCTTTTTAAAGACTTGGTCTTGGCCTTTGAAATGGTGAACAGTGTGTGCTGGAGGGAAAGCACCTACCCCTGATGATGCTGAAGGAGAGTGTGAAACCTCTGGGTCTAAGGTGAGAAAAGCACTCCCTGTGATGGCAGAAACCTCAAAGGTCTTCACTGCCTGCTCTGGGAAATGTCCCCCCTGCCTTTCAGGGAGAAGTTGTGGTGCGTGGTCCTTGATTCAACACAGGCCAGATCCTCAATTCACTGCCAGCTGGTAGCATCCCTGCTGTTAGAGAAACTATAGATGATCCTTGGCTTTTTCTGCAAGGCTGCCTTGCAAGATGGCTATTTTTGCTGGGTCAACATCTGCTTTTTTTTCTGCACAATAGCTTTTATTCAGCAAATTAAACTGCTGGAAGATGCAGCTGAACTAAGCTAAGTCCATTCTGTTAGTGTCGGGTCTGTAATGCAGGATCTTTTCTTTTTTTTCTTTCAGCCAGAACATTCTATGCTCTTTTGTTAATACTCCCTTTAGGAATATATGATTATGCTCTTCTTAAAATATGTATATGATTTCAAGTATCTGTACCAAAAAAAAAAAAAAAATTCCTTCTTCTTCTTCTCTCTTTTTTTTTTTGGCTGGACATCTTCCCAGGCGTGATGTGGCACCACTTGAAGACTCGTCTCACAAAGGACAAATTGACTCTGAAGTGAGGCCTAGTGCTCCTCTTTAACAACGAGCATTCCTGTTTCCCACAGGTCTTCTTTTTTAATAAGGGCTAAACACGTCAAGTCATTCTGGCACATTTCCTAAAGTATTTAACCACGTAAAGACAGACATAAGGACCTTCAAAAATCCCTGAATTAGTTCAGAATAAGGCAACAATGCACATATTTTGTCACTTAAACAGCGTACCAAAGGAAGCATCCTATTTTTTTCATCTTTCAGTGACTTCACATCAGGATTTGGTGCCTTGGATAAGCCTAGACTTAACACAAGACACTTGGCTGAATTCCAGGGCCACGCCGTGAGGCTGTTTACCGTGTGTTATAAAGGTGCTGAGTCTAAATGATCTAATGGTCTTATGGCCAGCAAATCTCTTACTCTGCATAATACTCTTGACCTTTTCCTCTGTCACTCATTTATCTGCACTCAGAAAAGGCTGGCATGCGGCTTAGTTTATTGATGGCACGCTGTGTGTGCTCGGATCATCGTTAACGTGCTGTAATTCTTTATGCAGTCATTGCAGCACTACTAGGGACCTCACTTTTGGTCTTTGCATGGTCATTGGGAGAGTTTCACACGGGTCGCTCCTGTTACACTGGCTTGCACCACTCCGCAAACGCTGGGCAGCAGTTACTGAGAAGATTACTTGCCATCAGACCTGTACTTAGTTAGTTAGTTAGTTAAACTATGCTGCAGAGGTAGAATTCACCCATCCACCAGAGCACAATAAAACACCACCTTTATTTCTGATGTTATTGATTCTGCCTGGTCTCAGCTGGTGCCTGAGCATTTTATCTGTTCATATTGTTTTTTTCTAATGCAAAAAAAAAAGAGCAGATGGGACATCGCCCTTTATTTAAAATGTTTTGCCACATTTAGGGGTAACTAACAACCACTTTTTTTTGTGTAGTACTTTTTCAGACTTACCAGAGAAATAAATGTTTTGAGACTAAGCATGCTCTGTAGGATCTAATCCACGGTTTAACAGGAATAGTCTCTTCCTAATACCTTTTTTCTTTTTACTCTTATATGAACCTGTCCCTCTTTACTTCAAAAGCAACGTAAGTCCAATAGAAGTGAAGGAACTGCATTTCCTTACAGCAGACTTCATATTGAATCAGTTGTCAGAGTCCTTGCCCCCCAGAAAGTGTTCCTTTATGACATTTCCTCCCCCTGCCTCCACATTCCCTCACTTTGTCATCTCTGCAATTGCTATGGCAGTGACTACACGTGCCCTTATTCCTTTAGCTGACAGCTGCGTGCCCAAGACAGCAGCAGCATCCATTAGGTCTGGTCTGCTAAATGCATACTGGTGTTCCTCCATGTGCTGCCCAGCTTGCCTGGAGAGTCCCTCTGTCCCCACGAGAGAGGTGACAAAGGTGGTGGCCATCAGCTTGTGCCCTGCTTGGGTGGTTTCCAAAGGGTGGTAGCGTCTAAATGTAAGTCTTAGCCTTCAAACAGGAGTGGAGAGTTGTGCATCGAGCCTTAGGTACTGTGTCCTCTGGCTTAGTAAGGTGCAGCTCTAGGAGTTAGGTACCTGTGTCCCTTCATGCATATTAAAGGCAAAAAAGGGGAGGAAAGATCTGACTCCCAGTCCCTATTGAAGCAGGGTTTAAGTCATTTGCATCAGGAGCTCAGTGAGCAGAGCTCCTCACTTCCAAGCAGATGTGTCTTTTCAGAAACAGGCTGGCACTCTGAGCACCAAAGCGGATCATGGGAACCACCATAAAAAGCACTGTTCCACCAAAGCCAAAGGGAGAGCAGTCTGCCAGGGAGGTGGCTGGAGCAAGAAGTGCGGGATTATAGGCAAAAGAGGTGGCTCAGGGGGAGCGGAAAGTGTAAGAAACTGGAAGAGACTTGAAGGGACATAACGCTGTTTAATGGGACAGAAGTTGAGAGACAAGTGAATTACAAGCCAGTATAAGTAGCACTTTTTCAAGACACTTTCTAAAAGGTGACAAGCTGTAGATTAAAGGCGTTGATTTGCCTTTTTCTCACTCTGCCTGTGAACTTGCAGCATTCATTTAATGTAATAACCTTCACTAAACAGTCGTAGGCTGCCGTGTATTGTTGTTGACCTTAAAATAAGGCAAAAAAGATCTGATTCTGGAACCCAAAACATGCACTTCTTTCCTGGCTAAACGGTAGAATAAAAAAGTATATAACTGAATGACATGTTTTTCACGTCCTGGGATGAATCAAGGCTCATGCATCATAGGAAGCCCAAATCACTTCAGTTCATATCATTTCAGCCTATGTCTCAATTCCAAAATGAAAATCTTTGTTTCTAATTCTCATCAGTAGAGCTTAGATGAGCCTCAGATTTCAGGTATTCCCATAACAGGAGTTACGGGAATTATTTTCTTTGCAAGAGAGAAGTACCTAGAATGAGAAACAGCAGCAGTTTTGGGTTTTCTTTCTGCTTTCTTTCCTTTCCTTCTTCTTCCCTTCTATCCAACATGACAGAAATGCAATCGGAGTGAGTAGCAGAAAGGCAACCTACATTAGGTTAACTAGTTGGGGGGAAAAAAAAAAAGGTCAATCTTTCAGGCTTTAGAGGAGCTGATACTAGGAGACAGACTGTGCCTGCAATACAAAGCCAAAAGATATCAAGCATCCTAAGACAGGCTTTCACAAATCAGTGAAGTACATAAAATGGAAAAAAAAAGGCAGCTTTCCTCTGGCCTGTGTCCCTAAAATGAGAAACTGGGAAAACCCGTAAGTATAAAGTAAGCATGAGATGGTTGTCGGTGTAATGTCAGCTTCCAGCAGAACAGAAATAACTCAGAAGTCTTGGGATGACTTCTCTACTGCCTTGCACATTGCACAGTCTTTTAATCAGAACCCAGAATGAATAGCTTCCAGCCAGCCACAAAACACTGCACGTCAGGCTATGCAGAGAGCGGACTGCTGCAGACATGGTGCTTCACCAGTATTTAAGATAGAAAACAAATGCTAGATGGGATTCAGCTTGAATAATGATCTTAGTTGCTTTCCTTTTTCCTTTCTCATAAAATATATTTTGGCTTGTATTTTGCTTCAGCATGCTTTTAAAAATCCCCAAAGGATCCATCCTGGGAGCACTTCCAGTTTTTGACCTTTAGATAGCGGCAGGGGAGGTGTGTGTGCATGTATTCTTATGTTCTATGGCATGTATTGACAATAATGGCAGCTTTTCCACTTCTTTTGTAAATGGTTTAATCTTTACATATTTGTATGACTTCGTGAGACAGTTATCCTTCTGTAATACATTATATTTATGCCAATTCTTTTAATCTAGAGATTGAAATGCTGTATGACGTATTGATAAACACATTACACTGGTTCAACCAGTATCCTGCAATGCTGCTCATCAGAAATGAAAAATGCACAATAATCTATGATGTGAAGCTATTAATTTATCCACAGAGGCAAAACTACATGCACTACTGGACTGATAAGCCAGTTTCTGTCTCCTGTGGTCAGAAGTAATTCTTTTTCTGTATTAGCAGTGTGCTGGACCTTGCGTTTACAGATTTTGTCACCGGTGCCAGATTACGTGGAGCAGCTTTGTAATGCAGAGCAACCTCTACTGAGGATTGCACAGCCACTTCCGATTCCAATTAGCCCTTTGATTGAATGTAAAACTGAGCTCCAGCGGTAGGAACTCGTGTCATTCCTTTAATTACTCTGTGCCCATGCAATTTGTTCCTCAGAACTTGTTCAGGGGAGGATAGAAGATACACCTCTTAGCACTCTGCTTTTCTCTCTTTCTCTGGTATAGCACAGTGAAGGGAGGTTATTCGCCTCTTCGAGCCAAACTTCTAGGCCTGCACTTACTGAGAGGAATCCAGCAGAAAATATTTAGTCTTCTAGGCCCCTAGAAGAAACTTTTTACCCCAGCTTTTGGAGCGACACTTATGAAAACAATTTTTTTTTACATTTCTCCTTTTAATTCTTGACTGTGCTCGGATACATTGGATAGATTGATACAAAAACCCTAACTAACTTCACCAGCCTCACTGGAATGACTAAACGCTCTTCCAATTTTTCCCTATCAAACCATAATTATAATTACAATTATAATTATAATTAATTATAATTGTGTCAAATTATAGAAGGCTATAGGACAGCCTGTTCCCTTTTCACTCGGGCCCAGCAGTCTCTCTCCTTGACTCATGAATAAGGATACCTGTGTCTCCAGGAACTTACTTGTCCAGAAATGAGGTAACATGAGTTAACCAGCGTCTTTTTGAAAGGCAAGGCAGCTGAGTCTGTGACCCACAGGACTGTGCTTAATGATAGGTCCATATGAATGTCTTCCATAAACTGAAATACATTGAAATGCTGCGTTGGTGGATATGAGCATTAACAGCCACATTCACATTTTTATACACTCCCCATTTGTTCTTCTAACCATGCAAATAAATTGATTTCAAAATAGTTTTGTGTGTGTGTGTGCATATATATTTATTTTATATACACACATAAAAAGGCATGGGCATATCTGAATTTTCTGTGGTTAAATTAGTCAGGATTTAGCAAATGATCAGAAAGGAGACTGGCCAAATATGTAGAAACATTGTGATTAACTATGCAAGTATCTATTTCAGATCAAACCAAGTTATTCTTCTGGACGGACTTTCTCACACTGCAGATGCCTGGAAGCATAGCACAAGTAAATTAATTGCATGGCAACAGTTACAGTGCTTTTTTTTAAAGTTCCTTTAATCATTTTCTCTTTAAGTTCAGGAGGACACAAAGGATCAACAAACAGTAGAATAAATGAGAACATGAAGACACGAAGTTTATTTCTTTATCCTTTTTTTTACCAAGGCTGCACGACAGTGTTGCTGCCCTTGGAACAGGATCTGTTGGCTTTGCAGCATCAAAACATTGTCAGGTTTTGTTTTCTGCCTTCACAGCAAGTACTGATTTTTGCTTGGGGATTTCAGTTTTTAATGAATTAAAATTAGAATAAAATTCACCTGAAGAATTTAACCTTTTCCTACTATATCTGCCGTACTGGGTTAAATTAAATGAGGCAAACCTGAGCTCCAGTAAAGCCAGCCAAAGCTTTTCTGTGGACTCCATTAGGTCAGTTTTCCTGCAATGCCCCTAAATTTTAAGGAAAAAGTTTCCCAGACACTTATCTTGAGGCTGACTTATGATAAAAAACACTTTGTCACGTGGTGCATGATCCCATTTATGCCACTTATAATGTCTTGCCTTTATATTATACTAGGGCCACAATTATCAGTGAAGGAAACTGCGTTTCAGACGATGATTACAGAAAATGAAAACTATTCTGCTGACTTCAGTAGGCTCAAGATCCCACATGGAGGATGTGTTGAGTTTTAGCATACTTTTATTTATTACATTATTTGGACAAAGATTTAACTTCTAATTGGGGTAAACAAGTTCTCAGGCACAAGCAATCTCATTAAATGTAATAATAAAGAACGTCACTGGTGCTTCTCCCTCCCACTTGGTGACACAGGACAAGGACAGACCTTGCTTAGTGGCGGCTGAAAACAGCAGAAAAAGTTAAGGCAGCTTATGGAGCTATAGCACCTGAGGTGTGCTGGATTCCTGGAGAGTTGCCAGAGAGGACAGTTGTTTTCTGGAAGCATGAAATAGCAGGTTGTGTGTAATTTGCTGATTGTGGAGGGCCCCAGGCCTATTTGTACAGGTGTGAGTTCATGAACCTGTGGTGAGATACCTCCTGAAGGACATTTAGAGCTCTGCTGCTTGCAAGGCTGCATTTAGTCATGCTGGCTTCACAGTCTGACTCTTCATGCTTACGGCTGACAATAGCCTTTTTCTAATATTGTCTTGGTGCAGGGACTGATGATTCCATGCGTCATACGTGACCAAACGCTTGTTCTCCACGGTAGGGACTGGAACAAATGTAGCAGTTAGGCCAAATAAAAAAAGAAAGAAAAAAAAAAAAAAAAAGAGCCAACTTTTTTTTTTTTCCGTGACCTTTAGAAGGCAGTCATAAACTTTTTTTCAATTCAAAGTGTATTTAGGCAGGGACAAGGTAGTTTAGTTTTCTGTGAGCAACTTGAGCAGGTCAGCCAGCTTTGCTGTATTGCTCAGCGGCAGAAAGCCGTATGCGTGACACCCATAACATCTGCGGCTCTCCAGCTGGGGTCGGCGTCGGCACTTCAGCCTCCTTGGGTGAAGCTCTGGCTTTGTTTGCCTCACCCGAGGGGAAAAGGGGGTCTAACTTCTTGTGGGTTTGTTGTTTTTTTTCAGATTAAGCCCAATGGGGTGATATTTACTATTCAAATGACAAAACGTATCACTTTTTAACCGTGGATGGACTGTGGGAAGTAGATGTGCTTAAAGGAACCCATTTCTGCAGACCATGAAGACCTGGGGTTTGGGCATAGGCAGTCACAGGGACATGTCAGAGGAAGGTGCTTGCAGATGTCTCTGAGAGTGTGTCAGTCTCCTTCTTCCTCCCAGTGCTTCTCCTTGGAGCTGAAGGAGCTTGCCCACACAAGGGTTTGGTAAGCAAGACTGTTGAATTTCTACTAGTGGAGCTGCAGTTACGGGAATGGCTATTCCAAAAGAAGGTACAGATAGCCATACAAAGAAAAAGAAAGAAAGAAAAAAAAGATAAAAAAATAAAAGGCAGTATTCATATGCCGGTGTGGCAACCAAAGACGTAAGTGACAGAAACACGGACAGAGCGAGAAGAGAGGAAGGTCGCTGTCCCAAGGGAGAGCAACACCAGATGGCCGCAAGCACAAATTAAGAATTCTGCAGATACGAATTTTACTCTCACCCTTTGATTTTTTTAGCATAATTTGCACTGCAGTTTATTTTCATGGCCATTGGGAGGTTGGTAAACGGCCAGATTGCTCTAAAGGGAAAATATTTTAATGTGTGCATGCAGTGGGATATTCAGCGATAGTGTTCGCATTAAACCCACTCAGATCATTTGTGTCTACTGGGATGACAACAACAATAAAAAAAAGCCACCTTGAGGGTCTTTTAGATTTGAGATGCAAATATTGTCTCCCTTTCCTTGTGTAATTATAAAGCATGTGCCTGGATCTCCTACATGTGGGCTGGACACCACTTATGCTTTAATTTCACGATGTTCCTGTGCTGGATCAAAATTTCCAATGGAAAAGTGAGAACATTTTGGCTTTGAATGGGAAGAGGAAGAGACATTTCTTAGTAACTGTGACTGGCTGTTCCAGAAATAAACAAATATTGGTCAATCCTGGCAAAAATAAAAAATGGACCTTAATCGTGGTTAACAGGGAATATGCATAGATGTACACTGGAAATGTTTGCATTTCAAGCACCAGAGAGTGTGTTTTCCTCCCTACAGAAAAGCTAATGTAGCATAAAAAAATAGTTAGGTAAGCTGTTTATGTTAATTCTATATGATTGAACAACCGGTGTTCCAAATTCTGTTTCACTTCACAACCTTTTGAGTTTTTCTTTTGTTGTATTGCATTTATTTGCTGGACATATTCAATTTTCCCTTCACGGGAGATAAAAATAATAAAAGAAAGCTTATGGTAGAACAGCAGGAAACAAATATAACTGTCTACAAGAAATGACACTCACACATTTTTCATTGATCCTTGAAAAATTAGATGAGACTCAGACTTACTTTTGGATTTATCTACACCAGTCATGCTAATGTGTTAGGGTGTTCCCTAAAGAAACAAATTCCCTGTTTTGCCTCCTATTTGTGGTAGGGGCAAGGAAGAGCAAAATGAAATACCAGGCTCAATTGCTTAATAAACTGTAGGAAGAGGATGTTTTCTGCTGCATCATTAGTCATAAAAAAATTATTAAAATTTAAAAAAAAACCCAACATCTTTGTGGCCTTTGCCAGAAATGGGATAGACCCAGTAAACCACTTATTTCTTCAGTCTTTCTAATCTCTGAAGACAACCAAATTAACACAGAAATCAGAGCACTCACACAACCTACAGCCAACTGTTCCAAAAACAATGAAAACCCTTATTGATTCAATTTATTACAAACCCTGTCCTGAAGCAGAAGAAGTGACTCTGCTCTTATTTGTTTAGTACTTTTACCCCTTGACTGAGGTTTGCTTTTGTCTTGCATGGTCCCATTGAAGAGCAAAGGAGAGCAGGAACAAGGCTTGCTTCATATGGCTTCATAGAATCATAAAGCATCTGCAAAGACGGATATGTTTTTTTTCTCTTCTTACCTACTGTATCTCTGAGGCTGCACTATTCAGACTATCTGCTGTGCTTACATACGTATTTTTAACTCTGCAGTAAGGGATTTGCCAGTTTTCCCCTAGAACGCAAATAACAATATTGATACTTCCTCCATGTTTGAGGTCTGTTATGGATGTAGCTTCAGGTTTCTATATTTACAAGCAATTCTTAATTTATGTTCGTACTGTGCCTTTTAATTTATGCTTTTTTTTTTTCTGAGATTAACAACTACAATTAACACACCAAAAGGGAGAAATGCCACTTACCCTTTTTCACATGTGCCCTACAAATTGTTCCTATCCAACATAACACATAGAACTGTCATTCACAGAAAACCACAACCAAATTGTTGTGAAACGGAGAAAGTCAGTGGGGTTTTATTCAATATACTATGAAAATGCAAAGACAAACTGTTCTGAATACGCATTTCCAAGGCATGAATGTGATGGAGAAAAGACAAGAGAAAATATAAGTGGGTAGAGGTTCCCAAATGTACCCCAGTTAGGAAACTGGACCGTGCAGGGAGTGTGGTCAGAGTTTGGATAAAATTCTGTCTTCTGCAGGGGTCCAGAAAGAGCCTAAGCCCTTGGAAGGCCTCCAAGTCAGCTCAGCTGGGCAGTGAGGAGCTGCCCTGCCAAGGGCTCCCGCGTGAGGGAGGCAGGCATGGGCAGAGGACAGGACGGGCCCGTCCCCTCCTTCCCCATAAGTGTCCCCTGGCATGGGACTGACCCCACCGTAATGCAGTTATCCATCCTGAGAGGGCCCGCGGCTCATAAACTGACATTTCTGGAATCAAGAATCTCCAAAGTGTTTCTAAGAACATACTCCATCACTCCTTGTCACTTTTTATTCAGTGCAAGTAAGACAATTTCTGAGATGGGCAATGAAAAGCAATACATAAAATCGAAGACAAATGGTCATAAATGGCCTTGCTGAGAAACTAGATCATATGTAATTTAATGGAGGTAGAAGGTCATTCTAAACACATTAAATAGAACAGTGCAAAGCAAACAGCCAAAGCAGATCCTTGCATCACTGTGATACTGAGACTGAAAGATCACAGGCTTAAAACAACTTAACAGGGGGAAAAAAGTGGGAGAGGGTGCTGGTAGGTTTGTTGTCAACCCTAAAAAAGTAGTTAGCTGGCATATATTTGAGGAGATTAAGCCAGGGATATCTGCAAAATATTTACAAAATTTAAGGTGCTCACCAAACGGAAAGCCAGATCTTTCTACATCAGTGCCATGCTAGGCACCCAAAACTGAAGCACCAAAGTCATCCTTCACTCCCAGGACTCCTGCATTCATCTTGTTTTGGAGTGAACACCAAGGATTCAGATTGAGATTAAGGACAGCATTTAATAAGGGAAGAAGAATGGGAGCTATTACCTCTGTTAAATATTGGCAGAGTAAACATCAGAGAATGATGGCTATTTTAGTTCCTTTAAGAGTTGAAAAGATACACGTGCGTGTTTAAAGAGTAGTGTTCCCACAGAATTTGTGTGTGCATTTTCAATCCCAAAGGGACTTTTTTGTTTTCATGTAGTTATTTCAGCAATATTTGAAAATGCTTCCTACAAATGACCTCAGTGTGCTTTCATAAGTTAGACTATTACTGTTATTTTAATTATGAAGAAAAATTGAAGGAGACACTGATAGTGGTATGTTATGTGGCCACAGCACATTTAACACTACCTGTGAATTCAGCTGTGTAGGACACCACCAGAATTGCAGGCACTGTGTCTTCATCCGCTGTCATTGCAGAAGCACTAAAAGCTCACCAGACAGTTTTGCTTATAACCCATACGTGCCACAGATGTACTCAAAGTTAATAATGCATAATGCCACGTTTCAGGTGAGATGCTCATCTTACTGACCTTGGGCTGTGTTGTGACCTTAGGTTGTGTTGTGCCATGTTTGGAAACCAGGTTGCTATAGGTAAATTGTGCACCACTGATGAGAAGTGACACATTTGAAATTTCCTAAATTAAAATGGTCAGTGTATCCTTAACAAGAAAACCAAACCCCAACCTTTAAATCGCTCTTTGTAGCTTTGTGATTTTTATCTGACAGAACCTCTCTGTGAGGGCCTGGTGACAACACTTGATCACCAATAGCGATACCGTGTTTGATCCAAACCCGGCGGCGTGAACATCCCATACGCCCACAAGAAGGGTTGTTTGGTTGTGGACTTTGCCAACCTATCCCACACATTCACACAAAAGTATTAAGACACTTTTAAGCATTTGAAATGGAGGTTTCCGAACAGCTCAGCCTGAGCAGCGTCCTCTGGAGCTGGGTTTCGAGAGCGGCACAAGGCAGGCCGAGCGCTGCCGCCGCTCCGCGCAGCACGTGCAGGTGGGGCACACGGGGCCCTGCGGCAAAGCTCCTGACGGCAGCTGGAGAAACTCAGTAATGCTTCCCTGTTTTCCTTAATTGTCTCTGATTTTCAGGCTGTCTCTTCTTCTAGTTTGCATCCCCTAAAAATGTGTTTTTCTGAATTTGAACGTGAAATGCATATTTTCTATTTCTGTGTACTTCTGGAGGAAAGCAGCATTGATCCAACCTGTGTAACTTGTGATGCCCATCAGCCACAAAAGAAAAACCACCCAGTCCTACTTTTTTTTCTCTCATTTAGTGGGCTTTCGGCTCACTCTATTCCTCTGGATTGTCCTGTGGCACTTGCAGTGAGTCTGTCTTGGAGGTATCCGCTGAGACAGATGCTTTTAAAACCTTGAAAATTAGATGTCTTCCCATTAGGGCAATTTCTGCTTGAGTTAGCCAGCCTTCTCTTCCCATCTTAAGGGCCTGCCAAGTGCTAGCAAACTACACTTCAAAATATTCAGAAAGCATAAGAAGCTAAAGAGAACTTCAGAGCTTACAGCCTGTATAAGTAGAACTATGCAATAATACCGAGAAACATTTAAAGGTGATTAAAAAACCTGTAATTCCTACATTTTCACTGTTTATATCTGTTAGTCCAACTGCACCCATCAAAGATTATAGAATAACTCTATTTTCTTTCCTCTGTTGGATTTGTTTTCCTCACCACATCTGCTGTTTGGGACTGTCATATAAGTTCATCTTCTAAAAATTTTACCGGTTTCTAGATGAAAGTAAATGCTGAATCTGTTGTTTGTAGCTCAAGCCCTAATGTAAACCCTGTAAAGTAAACTTTACTGTGTTAGTGTATATTGCTAGGACAGCATGAGAGGGAATACAGAAAGTTGCATTATGTACGTTATGGTATCTAAAGTTTTCCTATGTGTGAATTTCTCCCTTAAGCAAGAGGCAGTGTGATGAAAACTGGTTGTTTAATTTCTGAATTTTAAGCTGGCATGCTATAATCAGTCTATCAATTTTTCTCACAAAGTCACATTGAATTTGTTTTTTCCAATACAAGGAGAAGCGCGAGACTTATGTGAGCCAGTGTGAGATGAGGTGCCAGAGAAAGAGTTCAAAATAACTCAGATGGAACCGGTTTAAGAGGAGCTGTTATTATGAACATCTAAAAAGATCAGATGTTTACTGCTTGAAATCAGCTTTTGAATTTCTGTAGGAGACAGTGGAATGGGTCGCATTTAATTTATCTCAGTGTCCATAGATGAAAAAATTCAAAAGTCATTTAAAAAACTTGAAAGAATGTCAAAATGATTATAACTTAGAGATCCTACTAGCCTCCTCTAGCTAAAAATATACCCTCTATCAAGAATGAAAAAGAGTTTCCATCTGTGATGTTTTTAGCAAAGTCTTTAAAAATTCAAACAAACAATGGAAAAAGTTATTTAATCATTCGGGAGATCTTCAGAGCATTTTTCCCTCCTGCTTAGAGCATTACTGTGAAAAAAACTTAAAAACCCCCAAATGTATGCAGCTATGTTTCATGTAAACAAGATTTACACAGCCACAAAAAAACCCAAGATTTTCTTCCCTCAAAATAAAACACTGCAATAGCTCCATTTTTGACAGAAAATGCCAGTACCTTTTTCAAACAGAAAGCCACAAGTAGGCTGGTCCCTGCTAAAGTACATCTGAGAAAAAAGAAGCATGGTCTTCTGCTTATTGGAAATGGTTCGAAAGGTGGCTGACTGCGTCATACTGTCTCTCACGTCTACAATGGTATTAAATGGAATCACAGGGACCACTTGTGGTTTCCCGAACATTTCTTTGACAAAGAGCTGGTTTCCAGCCGATGCAGACAGAGAAATACACACGGGAAGTGGGAACTTGGAGGAGTTTGCCCTTACAGGACAGGCAGTTCGTGTTGTGTTATTTCAGCTATAAGCAACAGGCTAATTTGAGGTTGCAAACTCAGGACTCAAACCAGATCCCTAGAGATCAGACCCCAGGTCAGCACCTCCTCCTTTTAGCTCTCCCCCATTGCTCTGCCAGCTGATACTGCCCTACATTTACAGAGCACGTTTGCTGGCCCAGGTTGCCCAGAGAGGTGGTTGATGCCCCATCCCCAGAAGCATTCCAGGTCAGGTTGGACGAGGCTCTGAGCAACCACATCTAGTTAGAGATGTCCCTGCTGACTGCAGGGGAGCTGGACTAGATGACCTTTAAAAGTCCCTTCCAGCCTAAACCATTTTCTGGTTCTGTAACTCCATGCAATTCATTTGGTGGCACCTTTCTCCTGAAGCACAGCAGGCTTTGCAAAGAGGAGGAGCAGGATGTGAGTGCCCAGACAGAGCATGGCACTGACCATGTTAAGCAGAGCCACAGGAGGTGGTGCAGTTAGCGAGGCAGGGAACTCGCTCGCTGTTCCTTAAGCAGTGCTAAGAACCTGGCCATAAGTGTTTAATATTCATTTTTAAGCTGAAAAAAGCCCCACAACTCATACCAGCATGCATTATGCAAACTAACCACAATATCTGCAGGCTTCAAAACACAGATAAACAGTATTATTTTCCTTTACTTTTTTTTTAAAATGCAATTATATAAAAATAAGATGAATAATGCCTGCTGACATTTTCTTCCTTAAAACTCTAGGCCAATATTATGCTGCTAACTAGATTTCAAAAGCAGAAGGAGATGAAAGTGATAAATTAAAAGCGATGCCCAATCTTTGCATATTTAACTTTCCATTACAGAAATCCCTGTATTTAGCTACGTGGTCTTCTGCTTGTGTTATCTTTTATTTTGTCTCACTCTAATCTCATTACCATAACCTAAATCTAACCTGTTCTGCTTCTCGCGCTGAAGCCTGCTGCCGTCTTCTCTCATGACATTAGCATGGGGCATATTTTTATCAAATAGATAATGGTAAAGCAAATTTGTATTCTGTTCTTTCTGCAATAAATAGTATGATCTAAAGTTCATAATTTTGGGAGCTGAAGCTGCGAAATGAGATGATACAACTTATGACTAGTGTTCAGAATGATGAGTACTGAATCAGAGGTTCATTGCAGCTCCAAAATTCACAGGTTTTCAGAATTCAGGATCAATAAATAGCAGTGGTCTTTAAAAATTTTTATTTTTTCAGTACTTCTATTTTTATGAGCCAAAAATATAGCTAATGAGGGACACAAAAATAGACCACGTTTGGCATGAGCCACTTGTTTAAAAAAGTGGCTTTTAAACAAGGCAGTCGTTTAAAAAGCAAACTTGGATATTATTTTTGACAACACTTCTCTCTTTTGCATTAACTGATAGTTTTCTATGGTTTCCTATGTAGCACAAGTTCAGTCTGCTTTCTGTGATGTCCATTTCTTCAGAGTCCGACTACTCTTGTTAAGGGGAAATCCCATGAAAGCAGGGAAATGAGGGGAAAAAACCAAAACCAAACCCTCTTTGCCAATGTGAAGCTCAATTGCTTATTAAGTGTTATTTCCATTTCTAGAGCTTCCTTCATCCACAAGTAACGGATAACTGCTACATTAAATATTCTACGTAATCCCAGCAGGGTCACTCTTAGCCTTCCTCAGAAGCTGCAAAAGCCCCTGAATTTCCCCAAAGTGCAGGCTCAACCTGACCAATCGCTTATCCAAGGAACTGACTGCTAATTGCCTTGGTCTTTATCAGATGGAAGAACGGAGCTGTTCTTGGTCAAGCCTTCACCTGTAGAAAATACATATTGTTCTGAAATGTCACCAAACCAGAAATCACTGCTCAAGCTTTCTTTGCCCTTTCTCAGCACATGAGGCAAATAGCAGTCCACGGGGGTTAAAGTGTCTTACTCCTACTTTTTGCTGGTCTTGGATCAACCTTATGTGTCATTTTAGATCTTCCTGATACATCTGCCTTTTTTTTTCAGTGGAATCACAGCAAGATGAAGTTAGAAGAGGTGAGCCAAAGCCCAGCTGTTTAAATGATCTTTCACTCTGTGCACCTCACTGGGAATTGCCTATTCCCTGTACCATCTGATGCTAGATCAGATGCGATTCAGAGGACAGTGAAAAGTTGGTGGAACAATTTAGACATGGGCTAGATAATAATTTGACAAGTGTGAAGCAAAAATTGTAAGTGTTGCATACTTGTACAATATCCAATTGGCCTAGAAAGGGCTATCCTAAACTTGGATGTACCTCATTGCATCTTTTTTTTTTTTTTTCTTCCCTGGTAGGAAATGTTACCTGCAGTGGGTTTTGGCATTTTACTAAGAGGAACCGCAAGAACTCTACATGCTATGCTCAGCTTGGAAATGTGTGACTTGGTTGCCTTGCCCACACAAAATCAGTTACAAGAAGTTTGTAACTTGTCCAGAAATACTGGCCTTGCTGGACATCATCTGTTCATTTGCAGTAAATCCAATATATCTTATGAACACTGGGCTAACTGCCTACGAATTAGCTGGTGTATTAGATGCATAGCTCTATCCAGGAAATCCCAAAGAGATACTAACCTAAGCAGAAGCTGAAGGTGAGGAGAAAAAGATCGGTTTCCATCCTCGTTTTCAGGCATTAATGATGCAAAACCTGCTAGCTACAGTGCCTATTGTAACCGCTGTAAATAGGCACACCGGCTCCTGGGAAGCTGGGCTTGCCTTATAGGATCATAGAGAATCACAGAACAGTTTGGGTTGGAAGGGACCTTAAAGTTCATCTAGTTCTAGCCCCCGCTGCCATGGGCAGGGACAACAATCCACATAAAAGCAAACTCATGACTGTTACATTTTCAGTAAAAGCCATTAGGCAATATCCTGGATATTCAGTTTTAGTCTTCCTGTGACTCAGATGTGCTGATTTCTAATTAGCCAGCAGCACTATGATGTACTTTTAGGACTCAGAACTTCCCTCAACATGTAATACAAGACAGCTGAACACCTGCTCAAGACCTTTTGAAGTCAGTGAAAGACTCTAATTCTTGGTGATTTCAAACAGAGTGGAGGGAGGCTGTGCTGGAGTCCACTCTGGCATGGCTATGTAGCTACAGTGGGCTCACACTGCACTGAGGAACAGGTCCCCCAGGCAGTACCTGTGTGGCTACCAAGCCTTTAATATGAGCTTTAATATTTAGTACTTATTTTGCACCCACAGTGTTGATAACTGGAATGCATTTAGAACAATGCAGATTTTACAGTAAGTGATCCTCCAGCCTGGATGCCGGGTTTATGACATGGCGTATCTCCATCTTTAAGTAACTACTTAGATCTGCATCATTATGGTTAGCAGGAAAAGATGAGCTAGACAATTTGAGAATAAAAATATTGTTTCAACACTGTTTCACCAAGTATAAGGATTGTAATAATCTGATGTAACAAGAATGATCATGCGAGATTTAAGTAAAGATTTTTAATCAGATTGTATGAACAGCACCTCTGGCCACCACCACATCACAGCCTGTGGCCCCTCCAGAGTGAGGTGTGTGGACACTTCCCCTAGTTAAGTTATCTCATCTAACCTGAGGTGCTACTCCATTTAGCTCAAACAGTAGTCTGGTTTGGGCAATGACCTTTTCAAATATTACAGGATGAGGACGGACAAGCTGAGGGATAAACAAATATCTCATGGAACACAAGGTCTTTATTTCATTACTACTAGGTAAATGAAATAATCTTTTTATCTTCACAGGTTTGTTTTTTTTTTTTATTCTGCTTGCTTGGGTTTTTGCTTTTCAACTTTTGCCAGTCTTGGCACATTTAACTTTCAATATTTTCATTCTCTGCCTTTTCCAGGCTGCTTCTGGTTCAGCTCACTTAACAGTTGTTAGTTTCAGCATGATCTTTTCTACTTTATATAGCATCCCTCTCCATTTACCATCACTCCTAATTGCTACACGAAGGTGAATTCCCATCTGTAAACAAGCAGGGATTTGTTACCCAGGCCAACAGAAGCAATCACCTGTGCATACATCTCCAAGTGTCAGCTGCTATTTTATAAACCTTTGTTTTCACAGAGCTCACAGATCACTTGCAGTACAACATTTGGGGAGCTGGAAGTCTGTCTTAATGATCATTGCTCATGCACATGGTTCCTGGAAAATCATTCATGAATATTGAATCCAATTATTACGAACAGGTGCAACCAAGTAACTACATTTCATGCTCACTGAGATATCACAAACACTTAAATTTGATAAAGTTAATACACAAATACATACACTGGTACACAACAATAACTTCATGTACATTCATGAGAATGCAAATATAATGATCACGAGTCTCAGTTTTGAGGTTGTGATCAAGATTCATTTTCAGTAATTTTAAACAATTATTTCACCTCATTGCTTAATTCTTTCTACAGCTGGGAGGCCAATAAGGGGAGAAAGAACACAGTTAGTTGTAATCCCTCTCTCACTAAAAACTGAGGCTTATTTCTGTCCCCAAGAGAAAGAAAGGAAGAGACTAGTTAATATCAAAAATCTGTCAGAGCTGTCCTATGCTGAAACTGCCAACAGGACAAAAACATTTGAGTGGGACCATATCACAGGTTCCCTTTAGAACTGGATTAAAAGTCAGCTGTGGACACCTACCGGAGAATGTACATGTCTGGCTACACAACTTCTACTGACAATTGTGGTTTAGAGCACACAGAAAAAAGATAGCAGCTTCTGGGTGGCCAAAGCCAGTCTGCAGAACCCCAGTACCACCAGTGTCAAGCTGGACCCCCAACGAACTTCTAAAAATTCAGCTTAAAATATTTTCCATCATTGCAGAAATGTGAAGATGCATTCAGAGACATTACCAAAGAGCTTTTCTGTCTTTCTCCCCAAATGATACATCATTTGCAAGCTTTATCTTGCATACTTCTTCCTACGACACATGCAGTAAAAAGGATTCATATCCCTTTTTAGACTGCCTCTACCAAACAACTTTCTGAGTGTCTTTCAGAATGACAGACCTTCTTTTCGACCCTTTAGGTCCTAGTAGCCTCTCTCTGCAAATATGTTCGCTTGAATTCCTTTTTCCTGGATGAGGATAACCAGAACTGGACACAGGCTCCACCAGGGTGTTGTTCAGCACCATTAACACCTCTTGTTTTGGAAGTACAAACGGTGAGCTGCTGCCACTGCTCTGCTATGATTGCACATTGCATTCACAAGGGAAAGATGTCTTTATGAAAATTGGTCTCATTATTTCTACGCTTCATAGTTCCCACTAAAATTATTTTGACCAGAATAAGACTGTTGAGCATCACTGAGCAGAAAAGGAAACATTCAGCAATCCTGATAACCTTGTAGAAATTGTTGTTGTTGCTGACCTGAGCCCTGGAGTGAAAGTTATAACGATAACAGCAATAATATGAGCAATACTAATAATCTCTAATAATATTAGAAAATGCTTCTTCCTGTGTTTGGGGAAAATGTCTATAGTGAATTGCCAAGTTACATCCTCAATACTCAGTTGGTTTCTATATATAATAACTCCTTACACATTCCTCACAAGGCAACTTCATCAGTTCAATCTTCTGTCTGTTGGGCAATATTCTTCCTCATTATTTTCAAGGTGAGAGCGGAGAACTTTGCAATTGGCCTTCACTGAGCTCCACTCACAATATCTCAGTCCTTTCATTTTTTTTACCAGCAAGGAGAAAGATTAAAAAAAAAAAAGTGTTTTATGATCTAAGCAAGGACTGAAAGTAGCCTGAAGATACATATTTCGGATTAACTCTGGTTATGTAAAACCAAAGTCAATTAGGTTTTCCTCCAAAAAAATTAAGAGGAGATTATTAAACTTACTTAAACAGTCAGATTAAGGTCTGCTCCTCAAGGTTTTAGCTTTGGCGCTTCTCTAAGCAATGTGAAGTGCAGACTATGAGTAATTGTGATACACTGCACAGAGAGTACTTGGAGGATGAATTCATTCCTCCATCCAAATCATCACCCCACATCCAATTTGCAATTGACCTAGACAAGGACAGGAATTCATTTTAGACCATCAATACCGTCCCATGACTGGGAGGGCTACTTGGACTTCCACCATTTGCCTTTCTAATATTTAGTGGACATCTGCTGGACAGCTGTAAGATCACACCTTTTAAATGAAACTTCGTGGAATTGCTTAGAAGATGCTGTTTCTTATTTTACATTTTACCAACTTTCCTAGAGAACATAATGCTATTACCCATATGTCATCTGCTTATTGTTCTGGAATAATGCAGACCAGAGGACTGACTCCCCACTGTGGCACTTCATATTCATGCTGCTGTAATATTGTGTTACATCAGTTGAAAACTGGAGTAATATAGTGGTGAATGAAACGATCCATACGTTACTGCAGCCTTCAGCACATCTTTTCTATCAGTAAAGAGAAGCCAAGTCACAGATGGTTTTTACACTGTTATAATTAATAATCATGGTACCATGGTAGTGTCATCTTAACATAATAAAAGTGAATCTATAAATTGTATTCAGTGTTTTTACAGCATCTACAATGACTGCTTTTTGCAGCAGAAGGGTACAGCTCTGACAGTAACTCTTTTTGAACTGCATTCGTAAAGAAAAATTTCAATTTACTGTTTGTTTTCTTTAAGATTGTTTATGAAGTGGCATAGTTAATTTTTTCTGTATATCATTTTTAGGTTGATCCTTTTTTTTTTTTTACATTCTGCATAGTCTTTCTCAGCTTTCAAATCTGTTTGTTGTGGTTTAACCCCAGCCAGTAACTAAACCTCCTGTAGCCATGGGATGGGGGAGAGAACCAAAGGGAAAAGTGGGAAAACTCATACATATCCAATATGGATGTTGGTGACATGTATCACTGCATGTGCCAGTGTTCAGTGATGCTTCTGTTTTTTTTCTCTTGGCTGAAAAAGCATGGGCACATTTCAAATTGAACACAGGCTTAGTCTTTCTCTGAATCAGGGTAAGACAGGAGCAAGGGTAGATGCAGCTATGAAACATTGTTATTTCTAGAACCTTTAAAAGCATGTTTAATTTTGAGAGAAAACCCTTTCGATTTCAATTCAACTCTTCCTACTGTTGTTCCCTCTCATAAGAACAAATCCTGCTGAGATGCCCCAGCTCACATCCCGGTAAAAATCAGAAATGAAATGACAAGTTGAGATATGACAAGGGATGGAGGTGTTCTATCAGCTTATTTCAAAAACTCAAATAAAATTTGATTCAAGTTCCCTTTGGATCATGGCAAGGGGTAAGGAAATCTAACAGCTGGACTCAGTAATCTTATGGGTCTTTTCAAACGAAATGATTCTATGATTCTATATTCCCAAATTCGTTTGCCTATTGCGGAGCCCAGACATACAGACATACTGGAGGGAAAACACCTTTTTAGAGGCTTTATGTAAATTACAATATTTTTTTTTTGCCCACAGATGGACTATTTCCTACTCAGCATAAAAAGAATGTGTTTTCCTACAGAAAAGCTGTAATTTACCTGATGTCATCTACCCTCCTAAATCAGAGCAGTAAAATGCATCCAGGAGAAGCAAGGAGCAATATGCAGCCATATCATTGGTCCTGCCTCTGGCAGCAACTCCCAAGAGATGTCTGGAAAGTTTAAGGCTACAACCACCTCCTTGTGAGGACTGGCCTGGTCTCTCCCAGGCCTCTTTTTATTGGGAATTTATTGGGTTGTAGCAGAGATTTCTGATTAGTAAGTATTGATTATTTTTTTCTTTTCTTCCCATGAATGTCTGATTGATTGCTCTTGAATTCATGTGAGCTTCCTGCATCAGCAGCAGCCTGTGGTGGTATGTTCAGTGGCTTAAGTACCTCTCATTTTTCAGCCTGTCACATGATAATTTCATCTGGAGACCCTTAGTTCTTGAACTGTGTAAACAGTGAACCATCATGCCTAGAGATATTCCTCATCAAGTATTGTGGGCCATTTAGTTTGCCTGTTCCTTATCCCAGTGACCCTTGTTCTTAATCTTTGTCCCCGTATTAATTTTACTATATTGAACCACCGGCTAAACTTGCAATGCCATTGTGGACATACATGGAATATTCTGAGTTTGCCCAGGGTTTTTTACAAGATATTTTAAAATTCCTTTGTCTATTATTCAGATCCAGAAACACATATTAGTAAGATACAATGCACTTTTTTCTTTTTTTTTAACTCTTTTGACAGTAAAGTCCTTAAAAAAACTATTCTGTTCTGGAGGGCACCTTTGCAGATTCAGTTCTGCAGTCAAGTTCATTGATAGAGTAATCCTAGGACTGTGAAAACTTGGCATCTGCCTTGATCCACCAATATTTTTCAGGTATCACATCGATCGGTTTTACAGTCTGTTATAAGGGAAGCTTAAGTTGAGCTTTTCACAGACTCAGAAATGCTTATGGTGAATATCCCCAATCACTTTTCAAGAGCATCCTATCAAGTTGAGATGATAAAGATGAGATTAACCTATTATGGATGTCATTTTTCTAAAACACCAACATTTTCATTTGTCAGTTATTGCTGGCAAGGAGCAGGTTTGACCTTTAAGACAGGAATATGTAAGATGTTGTCAAAATGGATCAGGAACTCAAATAAAATAGAAGTGATACAGCACTACCAAAGTACAGTTTTCTGTAGAGTGAGAGTTCACTGCTCCTCATGGTCCCCCAGAAGACCCCTTTCTCCTAGAAACAAACACCAGCAAATACCTGCTTTATTTAAGTACTGAAATCAGTGGGAGTCAAAACTTACTTCTGCTCATCTTCTTAAAAGATGTGGAAAAACTCTGCTTGCTACAGATATTGGAAAGTTAAATATGCCCTCAGGTTTCTGTGGAAATAATCTGTTTCTCCTTGAATTTCTTTGGCCAGATTGAGTTTCTCTTTTTTATGCTGCATACAGCACTCATTATTACCTCATCGTACAGCACTTGATAAATGCATGCTTTTAAAAATTGTCCCACAGAATATTTCTAGGAAAAAAATCTATAAGAGATTGAAATATCAGTGATGAGCTTTTATATCATACCATCACCTGTCACGATCGAATGGAACAATATAAGGCCTGGCATTAGCTGAGTAATTGCATCCATCTTCTGAATTTGCTGAATGATCACTTACTGTTTCCTACTTCAGATAGGAAGCTGATGAAGCTCATGCAGAACTGGTTCAAAATCATGCTGGAACTCAATGACAAATCTGAAAATTGAACAGCTGTCTGGCAAGCGCCAATCATATGCCTTATCAGCGAGGTCCTCATCTAATCAAACAGTGCTCCAAAGACAATCCTCTACCCAGGAATGAAATATGAGTCCCAAGCCTGGAGAGGGTGAACCCTCAGCTTAGGTCTAGTTATTTATTCTTGTAATTGAATGCAAAAGACTTGGGGATTGATTTTCACCTATCCCCGAATTCATAGCTCCTGTGAAGGTCTGAGCTACTGGCAAATAATTTCAACTTCTGCTATTGATTGTTTCTTTAGTGAACATCACATTGCAAGACTATGTAACCACTCCCCATTTCTCTGCCTCCCACTGCTCTTATGCTGTGCCGAGCATGGAAGATGCAGGACGTAGTTTTCTGAGCAGGAAATGTCCATCAAGTAGAGGATTTATCTTCAACCTCAATGTATCTCAGTGGCAAGGAGAAGATAATCACTGCAGCACTACTGCACTTATTTAGAGACAGGCAACCTTTGCCTGTTTGAATGGCTTTAGTCACATCACCATTCATATATGCAGTCAAAAATCTGGTGTCAGAGTTCACAATAATAGCTGGAAGAATAACCTGCCCATTTCATATTTACCTGGATTCCTCCCATGAGCCGCTGAAACAGCAGTACCTTAGGTCCATGTTTTTCCTTTCTGTGATAATTGCAGCTCTTGAAAAAATAATTAACAATATACTGCACCTAGAAAAGATTTATTTTGTAGCACAAAACAAAAATTTTGACCCAGCTGCCACTAAAGTTAAAGGGCAAATTATGATTAACAGGAAGGAAAAACTTGCATTAGGGTTTTATAAAGGCAAATGTGTCAAAGCTTCACCCTGGAAAACTTTGCCTTCCTTTATACCATTTCTTGTGACTGCTACAGCCATCCTCTACAAGCACATCCCTTCCCATCGCCTGCTAGAGAAGGTAGATGAAATATGTAGTGTTGTTGGACTAGAGGAGGCCCAGATGCCGGGCTGCCCGTCGGCGGCACGGGAAGGCTGCCAGGCCATCTGCCTGACGCCTGTCCCGGGGAGGGCTCCGCGGCTTGTCCTCTGGCTCGCTCCGCGAACATCTCCTGCTACCAGGCGGGCCCACCGCCAGCACCTGACGTCGTCCTGCCCCTCAAATCTCAGCACAAGGTAGGCTGGAAATGAGGCACAGGAACGGATCACACCACGTTAGGTTAATACTCCGGGATTGCAGGATGCAATGCAAGGACTTTTGTTTGCACTCATTTGCATTTTGAATATAGCTACGCTCATACAGGTACGTGAGGGAATGAGCATGCATGCTGCTGAAATCTTCAGCTCCCAACCTGTGTTCCCAGCTGTCACCATGTGCCACACTTTCTGGTGCTTTCCGTTGGAAGAGAACAAAAAGCAGCATTCCTGTGCTCATGTTCGGTGCCCAGAACTTTATCTATGCTTTATCTACCAACACTCTGTGGGTATTTTGCCACCAGTGTCCGCCCAGACATGCCCATAACAAAACCAGACAGCGTCCAACCATAGCTACTTACAAGTTAAAACTCAAGAGCATCATGATTTGTTTTGCTTTTTTATGGACTGAAGCATATTCTGATTTTTATTAAAATATAAGCCCTAAGGCTGCCACATTCCTTTCATTAATCAGTCAAAAAATATACACATTTATGACCCCAGCCTTCAAAATCAGCTTCCTTCTTCAAGTTATTTCTTCAGATTTCCCTCAAAAACCTTTGACGTAATAATTCTAATTAGCTTACTGAGAATTTAGCTTTACTTTTCCAAATAAAAAGTTTCAGTAGCACACGTTCAGTTTTTTATTTTTTTCTGTCCCTTGCTTCATAACTTGCCTCTTAGCTTTTTTCTTCTCAATTTTATATTTCAGATTTTTAAGCTGAAGAAAAATCCTTCTCTCTGAAGAAGATTTTCTCATCAAGTGAGCCATATATATTTTTTAATAAGGCTGTCAAGCCCAGCCTGATGGAACAAATACCTTAAGACATCTTCTGTACATAATTGTCTCTTTAAAAAATATTAAAGCTCTAAAAGTTGAATTGTTTGCCGGTTTAACTGAACTGAAAGAATAAGAGATATAGTGATAAGATAAAATGAATACTTGGGTCTCCATGTAGTATACAGTCAATTTTACAGTTCTTCAGTAGCCCATGTCCCTAGTAGTCTTCGCCTCAATTTTTGCTACATCAGAACACCTTTACTATAAGTTAATTGTTCAGAAAACCTTGTCATACTTTACAGAAGATTTTATTTATTTCTCCATTATGAAATGCAAATTTTGGATTACTTGGGTTTTTTTTTTAATAACACCTGTGCAGAGCTTCCAGTGCTCCTGCTGGGTAGATTCTCAACTGGTACCTTCTTCATCCCTTTACTTGCAGTTCCCATGTCTAAACAATTCACAGTTCACTTGGTAAAAATTTGTTTTCCCTAATGAAAAAAAGAAAAGTGTGCATTGTCTGTTTTGGGTGGAACCTTCACCAATTTTTCCTATTACAGCATAAATCTTAAATGCAGACAGAAATGAGAAGGAGAGACTGCAGCCTTAGAGCCACTACCCTTGGGCTGCCCAGACACACTCCCCATCAGCTTCAGTTTCACTCTTTTTTGTGACTAGGGTGGGTTACTTGACATATCAGGCCCTTACTGTTATATCTACAGGAATACTGTCTGTCATCCGAAAGGTATTTTTCAACTTATTTTCAAAACAAGTTAGGTCTCCTATCAAGGTCCAGCCACTTCACATTCCACGTGATTCTGTAGTTTCTTCAACTAAAAGGACTGAAAATGAGGGAAAATGAAGAAGAGTATGTGCATGGTGTAGTCTTACAATCCTGCCATGGCTCTGGATAGGTGCAAACTATGCAATTTTTAACTTTACCTACATTTCTTTTTTATTTTTTTTTTTCCCAGGCAAATACACAAGTATTCCCTTACTGAGTCTTGTTGGGTTAATTTTTCTTCACTGTATAGAATTAGTATATATTAGCGTTCACCAATTGAACGTATAAAACATGCACACCTTAAAAACATTTACCAAAATGTTGCACTTGCTTTGATCTATTAACTGGAATTGAATGAGTAGACACTTGGGAAAATCCAAATGCAAACATTGTTTTTACCATTGAATAAGCCTACATTTTTTTAGCCAGATTTTAAAATTTTTAGTTAGTGTTGTGGAATCTGTCCTTTAATAGTTACTTTTTACTTTAGTATAGTATAATGGTAGGAAGTGGAGCTTTGGTTCAAACTGTTTAGGCTTGTTTCTGTTGACCCTGTATTTACACCAAATAAATATGATGCTAGGTTTACATATAAATTAATGTAACATAAAGCTAACCATTATTTCTTCAGAAAGAGTCCCCTACAACAACATAAAATTTCTTCTCAAGCCAAGGGAAGTTTATTTCACTTCTGGTAATTTTATTGTGTGTGTGCTCAGTGGAAATACTGAACTGCGAAAAGGCTCATTTTAGCAGGGATAACAACTCACAAAAGTTATTCTGAGGAATGGGGTGGAATGAATCATATTCCTACGTGTGTGTGCTGGATGGCAAAAATCAATGCTTTCTCTTAGCAAAGACACTCTCGGGGATAGAGAAATCAGAGCTGCGAAAAACCTAACAAATTTTGCCTGGCAGATTTTCCAGGCAAACTACACTGCTGGTGCGCTGGGAGTACGCTGAGGATGTCAGTCCCGTGCTGGTAGGAGCAGCCCATTTCACAGGGGCTCCTTTGGGATCCCCAGGGATGCAGATAACCCCACCGCACTCCCCCACCCCAGTGCCCTGACCGGGCTGGGAAGGGTTGGGATGGCACAGAGCAAGAGTCCGGAGGAGGATGCAGTGTGCATGCGGCAGAAACAGGCAGACACTATACAACGCAAACCTGAAAATGGAGCGAAAACTAACAAAAGCAAGTGTGGAGGGAAAGGAATAAGAAGCATGGTGCTCCAGGGTGAAAAAAGAAGGCTCGCTTCTGTCCCCATTCTATTCAAATCTTGTCTCTGCGGCCCAGTTCAGCACCATTACCTGTTTGATGCCAATGCTATTGCAGGTATTTGCTGGAGTCTCTCCACCATTAAGCTGGTGTAATAGTGTGCAGGCTTGGGAAGCCCAATTGTTGGCGGTGCTTTTAATGTCTGTCTTCTAAAACATCCTAACTCACTGAACCTTTAACAATAGTCTGTTAAACAATAACCATGCCAGGAGCGGTGTCTAGACCTGCAGGCCTAACGCCACAAAATGCGACCATTGCGTCTGCGTGCTCAGCCTTCAATGGCCCCAGAGGAACAGCTGAGAATTCATATTTCTGTCCAGAGAACAAGAGAAGCAATCTTTTCTTACCATCACCGACAATCATACCCCCACCTCTTTGTTTGTCAGCTCAAATAATGGCACTGCTGCAGCTCAGAAAGAGCAGAAAAGATGATGAAAGATGCACCACTAATGTAGTGCAAACAGCTCCTGAACTACCTCTCGTCCTTGTTAGTAAAAATTACATTATCTAAATGTCAGTGCGTAATGCAGCCCCATCCGACTACAGGGATTGTAGCCCATACAGCAAAAAATAGGGGAAAATTGTTGCAGCACCATGGCTGCTAGGCTAATACTAGCAGGAAGAAAAGAACTCGGTGAAATTGGAAAATGATGAATCTAACAAGTGGTTAGATGGCAATCATTATTTTAGGCCAATATCTGAATTTGCCTCTTCCTGTTTTGGGTCACTAATTACCCAAGTCAATCTGCTGATCTGAGTGGGATGGTTTCCACAGTGTCTGGCTGGTCAGTGAGAGCAAGGGGTGTGCAAACCATAGACAAAAGGATTGTTCCCATCAGCAGCTTGTTAAGGAGTGGTGGTGGGGGATTTGCACAGGCAATGCACTGCAGAATAAGGCTGAAGGCAGCTTGCATCCAGTGAAGCTCTTCTGTTTTCTGTACTGTGCACCAGGAAGAAAGACTGCTTTATATTAAAATGAAAAAAAAAAGAAAGAAAAAGAAAAAAAAGCAGCAACCTAAGGAAAGGGAGTTGCTATCAACACAAAACCCCTCACTTCTACAGGCAAACTTGCCTTACTTTCATTCTTCAAAATAAAAGGGCAAGTCTCTGTTTGCTTCATCCTCATCAGAAGTGCTAACCCTTGTTCTGCTAAACAGGATCAAGCCAGTATTGATTCTACCCTGAGAAAAACATAGCTGAAAATTAGATGGTTTACACACACACCAAAATATATAGCAATGATGAAGTTGGAATAGCAAGGCTGAGCCTTAAGCTAGATTTGATCCATACCATGAAATCATCAGGTTTTATAAGCTCAGCAGGGTTGGACCTCTTCATTATTTGGACGGAAGACTTCACAAAAAGCCTCAGGAGCTGAAGGAGTGATGGAGGTACTTCTGCTCCTGACCAACACACCGGTGTGCTGTTCAGTGTCTCGGTGCATTACGGCCATTACCAATCTCACAGCAAGAGCATCCCTGCATCTCAGCAATGCTCAGAGCCTACATTTTGAAGAAGATTCCTGGAATTAAACAACTTGGTGAGGACAGGTGACCAAGCTGCGTGGCGCTGTGCCTGTCCCTGCCCATACTTTGTCACACCAAGCTCTGGCTCTCACAA
Source organism: Eurystomus gularis (assembly GCA_013400335.1). NCBI lineage: Eukaryota > Metazoa > Chordata > Aves > Coraciiformes > Coraciidae > Eurystomus > Eurystomus gularis. The sequence goes on along the minus strand of VZZY01009183.1, from coordinate 131,558 downwards.
AGACCAGATGGTCACTGCTCAAAGGGATGGAAGCAGCAATGGCCTCATCTGTGACCGTGTCCCTCTGCTACTCAACTACTGGTAAGATTTCAACCTCCACCACAAGCCCATTTGGTGTCAGCCAACCCTCGTCTCTAGGGCTATGTATACCTTTGTTTTAAAAATGGTAAAGCTGGAAGACCAGAACTGTATGCAGCGCTCATTATATGGGAGCATCATTTATCAGCAACAGTTTTGTCTGCTATTTTTTCACTCTTCCTGCTTCCTTCAAGCAGGTGAGGAGAGTTCAAGTGGTTTAAACGCTTCTAGTCATGTCTCTAAAATACTTAGTGCTGCTGCTGAAGTCTAAAAGCATGTATTTTAGATGAGATCCCACATTACACTTCTTTCTCCTTACTAGAGGAATCATTAGGAGACCAACTGATGAGTGAACTCACATCGTTTATATCTTTTGTACATAAAGCCTAGATGCTGGATTGCAGTAAAGCACCTGCAAGCGTGCCGCACTCGCTGCAGGCACTAATGCTGTTTAGCTGCTCTTTGCAGCCTGCGCCGTCCTCGAGGTGACTCTCACAGGTACCTATATGCATAAATATTACACTAACCACCATACCTCGAGATATACATAATGCATTGCTTAGTCAAAGCAGCAGCATGAGGCAATGCGTTACACAAGTTACTGACCCCGAAAGAGACTCAGGGCTCTTACCAGCACTGAGAGTGCTTACCTGGGGTGGCCTCCATGACAGGGAGCATCACTCAAATTCTCACAGAAGAGGGCTTAGGTGCTTACCCCATAAGCTGGAATGTCTTTCTTCACAAAATACATCAGCCACAGAGGTTCTCTGTGCTCTTGTGGCGTGATTCAATATTTGAAGAAAAATCCTTGATGCTGCTCACAAGGAGGCCAATGAATACTTTGCCACTGGGTTAAGACAAGATAGAGAGCTATTTCTTGTGCTTTTCTCTAAAGAGTAAATCAAACCAACGCATTTAATGAAATACACATGATCCCTTTTCAGAGGTCTTACAGCATGCTATTAGACACTCCGCCATGGATCACTCACTGTGCAAGGTACTTGGGAAGGGTCCGCAGTGCTGTGTCCCCATTTGCTCTCCAAAACTCTCAGCCCAAGGCTGTACATGTCTCAGTGCCCCTCCACTGCCAGCCTGGGGCCATGTCAGGCTTTGCAGGGTATCGCTGGCTGGTGAAAAAAAAAAAAAGGACTTTATTCTGTTGCTAAATGCAGCTTGACCCCACCCAGTGTCCCTGTTAGAAAATCTCAGTCTTTGCAAATACATCCCTCACTAACCTTGTAGAGCAATTGCAGCAAATCCAAGCAGCTTTGAACTCCAAAGTCATCATAATCCACAGTCATAATTAAGTGAAACGAATAAATGAAGCTGGATTAAGTGATGATCTTTGACCTTGTGCCAAAGAAAAACTCGCAAAAGGAGTCAGAAATGAGTCCATCTTCTCAAGAAAATAGGGATCATCTTAACTTACATTTCATGTGGTTTTGTGCTTCAGCGGTTATTATTAGTTTTTCATTTAGCGTCTTGTTGATGAGCACCTCAGAACTGCACATGAAATTTCCACCATGAGGTCCATAGTGCAACTTACTATTTATCCCCTGCTCAGGACTCCTCTGGATCCGCTGAGAGGCTGGGCAGGAAGGAGGAGGCCCTGGAATTTCCTAAGGACTTTGCTGGAGCACTTTATTGGATACGTACGGCATTAAGGTATTGCTGCAGTTAGGGTCAGATACGAAAAACCCCAGAGGGTTCTTCAGTAATTATAACATCATAATAAACAAAAAAATCTCTTGGAAGTACAGAAAGAGATAGGTCTTAAACATATCAAAAGCACCTCATATTCACCCAGAACAGCAGATTTGCCGTGTCCAGAACAAATATTTTTATTTTATGTTGACTTACAAAAAAATATCGCCCAATAAATCTTTGTCTTCAAAAATATCCTTTCCCCCACATCCCTTGCTTCATTATTTGCAAATATAATCACTCCAGAATTAAATGCTTAATATGAAGACAAGGGAAGGCAAGATGCTCATGGAGGCAAATATTTTTTAGAACTATAGCCCAACTCATGCCTGCAAAATCAACCTGAATGCATCAAGAAGATCTGAAGATTAGAATAAATTTTATACTTCATTGTTGATTCTTAAATGAGCACTGAACAATGAGAGCTAAAGGGAGAAAAGCTGGTAAAATTATTGCATTATTGTCAAATGAACCACACAGATAAACTTTTTCTGCTTGCCTCTTCTGCAGATATAGAAGTTAAAAGATGTTGATTTAAATTCATATGTGAAGTTTATGAGGGGAAATGTATTAGGTGTGAATTTAGCTAGAGATATTTTACTTGTTAAGATTTTGGCCCCTACTACAGCTCATTCTTACTGTAATGCTAACTTTAGAGTGATACTTCAGAGCTTCAATAGATATTTAAAATCTAGGAAGTCTTCTTAACACAAAGTGTAGTACAAGGAGTTACTTAGATTATCTGCATTCTTTGCAAGCTCTCTCATCAAATTCACTGTAATAATAGGAAGCCAGGACAGCTAACTAGCACTCCTCTATAATAAGAAAATCACAATAATAACATAACCAGGGAGACAATCATGCAGTTATAGTTGTAAGTACACAAAGTTCATCTCAATTTCTTCTGAACCTTTTTGTGCCACTGGCACACTATTATCTTTAGAATACTTCTCTAGTGTTGCAAGGAAAATGATAAAAAGTGACTGCTGGAAAAGAAAGCAAACAAAATATTGTAGAAAACTCAGTGGACAAAGGTTAAATTGTCTGGTGAAATGCATGTTCCTGCCCCTGAAATGTCCACATGGAGCTGTCTGTGGAATTTGATTACTAAACCGCGCATAGTGCAAGATACACTAAATACACTGGAATAATTACATGCAAAGAACAAGAAAAAAGAAGTCTGTGGCCAACTCCAAGTTATTCCAAGCATCAGAAATATTGCCTGATCCTCATTATTTCCATATGAAGGTTCTGCATACATCACAGTAGTGTTTTTCATCTATAGGTCACTAACTGCAGGCCATCAGGCTACATGTGAACTAGAATCAGTGGTCTTGGTGTTCTACTTCTTTTAGTATCTTTTGTGTCTTTAAATCAGGAAATTGGTGCCAAAAGCATCATGTATGTGACAAATACAAGCATTTTTATTATCCTTTTTGTTGTGTATTTCAGCTAGCAGGGCACAAAGCACCCTCTGGGTAAGTGTTTAACGTTTTCTCTCCATAAGCCAATCAGTTCTTCCTCTCTAACAAAACAAACACATAAAATTTTAAAATATTCCACAGCCTTCATCCTTCTCATAAATCCCTTCATTTCTCACTTTTATCCACAATTCCCGCCACCTCCTTTTCCAGCTTATGTAGCCTAGATTCAAATGGTCTTCCAGAAAATGTGAATAAACCAGTAACAGCTATTTCTACTAGCATTGACTGTCATGTCTCTTCAAAGCCTTTCCTTGATTTCTGCCCCAGCCTGCAGAGCTACCAAAACCTGTAGGACTGCTTGCAGACCTTCAAAGCAGCAATCTTCATCCATCCTCACCAATGAACACCATGCTTAACTGCTGTGGTACCGTCACCCACCACTTTTAAAGTGCTTCTGCCTTTCCCATAAGCAAAGCTCAATCCCTATGGCAAATGCGTAGGGCAAACAGCAAACTCACCACACAGGAACGTCTGTCAATAAACTACTGGGCTGCCTCTTAATACTTTTTACCTGCTAGAAACAAAGAGGAGAAAACAAATACTGTTGGAATGTGAAAGACCATCAGGCCAGGAGGAAAGAATTACTGGGTTTTGTCTATTTCAAGTGAAAAATAAATAAATTGTAAGTAAGGGGCCAGAGAACCACCTACCAGAAGCCAGCTCTGAGGCCCTGAGTACACGATGAACACATATACCTGCTGGCGCATTAGGAGAAGAAAACAGTGCATGAAGTGGATGCTCATAGAGCAGGACATATCTTGCCACTTTGGTATGCATGGCCAAGCTGCAGAGGAATATTTCACCAAGGATGATGAGCAGGATTTGTCCCACTCAGTGTCTTTTCCATTGTAAATGCCAAAGATGCATCAATCTGGACTGCTTTTCACTTTTAATTTCCCAAGGAAGCACTTTCAAAAAAGAAGATGAGGCAACCGTGAAAAAAATTGCCACTTGTTTCTGTTAGTGAAAGAACACCCACCACTCACAGGTACAGTAAATGTCTGCTTTCATTCATTGCTATAACGAGCCTGTATTTCTCCCAGTTTATAACACTGCATGCGACGCTAGACTAAAGAAACAGCTTACCCACTCCCCACCCAGAAACAGATACCAGCTGGCATGCATGGAAAAGTACACAGTGATGCCTGATACTTTCCATTATTTAAATGGCATATCTTTAATTAAAAAAAAAAAAAAAATCCCACCAACCTCACCCCCAAAAACCTTACAGCTAGACACGCTCTTCTCCTCTCAAACACAGTGAAACTGCTTTCATTTTCTTCTGAGAGGGGATGATGGCCATTATGGTTGAAAAATATTTTCTAATTTCCCAGATTTTATGTCTACAATAATCTATTGGGAAAGGGGGGCTACTCTCCCTCTTTTTTAGCCCATCTTTGTGCATTGTGCACAAGACCTTCTCACCTTTTCAGGGAAAGGTACCAAGGCTGCTACTGCCCTCTTGGTGGAGCCGGTATTTTGGAACAAAAGCAGCTTAGGACTGCCTTTAATAAAGAAGTAATAAAGTCTCTTAAAGTTTGCCATAAGAAAACTCTGCCACTCAGTTTTGTATTGAAAATTTTAAATGAATGTCATATTTTAGAAAATGACGCGATAAGAGTGACTCTCTCCAGTTTCTCCAAGCATGTAGTTAGAAGCAGTCACCATTTGTGTTGCAGAAATGCTCAGGCTCTCTACCACTTTCCATCACTGTTTTGTTAAATGTCATTCCTTGCTAGCTGTCAGGCTCCTTGCAGTTTTCAAAAACCAGGCAAGTTATTAAGGAGCTTTAACAAGGGCTTCAGGACATGATGGTCAGTCTTTCTCTCTCTTTTTTCTTCTTTTTAAATATCAGGAGCTGTTTTCATTCACGGCTTTTTCAAGGTAGGTGTTTCTTGTTTTCTCAGCTACACCTGGGAAAATCCCAAACTTACCTGAATTCCAGGGTAAGATGTGTTAAAGATGTCTCGGCACCATATACTACAAATGTTTAGATCATGGGAGTGTGAGATTTGTTGAAGAAAATTTATGTACTTGAAATTTGCTTGAATCACAGCAGCGTAACTGGAAACTCCTACGTTTAGGAAAACTTATCTCTGAATTTTCCAGTTAGCTTCCCAGCCTAGGTGCTAATCATCGCAAACAGAGGGAAAGTTTGGCACCTGGACTGACCTTCGAGATAAACTGTGAGAACATGCGCAATATTTTTCTCCTAATTTTGTTGGATTTTAAAGACATTTCTTAGATCACAGCTTAATGGAAGGAAACATCAAGAAGGCAGATCACTTCCTGCCACAGAAGGGACCAGTTTGACCCCTGCTTGTCTGGACAGAGCTACACACAAGGTGACTGCTGTGCTGACAGCATTTCTGAAGAAGCTGCCTTTTGTCTCCCTTGGAAGAAAGTTCTTCTCAACAACACACTTCTATCACTAAAGGAAAGACAGTAGAAGATCTAAAAGCACTTAGAGAATAGTTTTCAGAAACTGATTGTGTCTTTTTACCTCACACAATCTGAGTATCAATGAGGATAAATGCGTTTGTGTATTTTTTGCTGCAAATCAGTAACACCTGGGTATAACATGTAAGTTTGTAACTACCTTCCCGTTGAGAACATCCAGCATATTAAGGGTACTACTACACCTAATAAACTCCAGCAATATAATTTTGTTTATGATCTAGCAAGCATGCAGAAGTGCAGGTAGGAAAATTGGTGAATACATACTAAGATGGCCAGAAGAACCTGGAAATAAACCCAGTAGTTGCATTGTACTGCAAAATCGATCATGGTAAAAATAATTTAACTTCAAACAAAGTAGAATAAATTCTAAGTGATAATGGAGCTGTATATTTTGCTCTGATCTGTATCTCTGTGCCCCATCAATGTGCACGTATCACTAGAAGAACGGAACTCACAATCCTTAGAAGTTCCTGAAAGGGAAACATTGATTGCACAAAAAATGTATTATAGTAACGACAAACTGCACCTATATTATTTTATTAATTAATGTTCAATGTCCAATATAAGGCAGTTCTGAAACTGATAAAGTGCTGGATTGTTATCTCCCTTAATTTCTTTTTAATAAATTAAAAAACACCACTCTGCTATAGACATCATTATAGGTACAGGGAAGGCATTTGATTTATAATATTTCTTAATAGATGGCACTGTGATGAATTACCACTTCAGAAGATTAGTAGATTACTGAGTTGTGGGCTCTCTTTCCCCTTTATTCACTTTTAAAGTTGTGATTCCAAGAAGAAAATCCTTGTAGATGTTGCTGCTTTTACAAGAAAGGTGATGTGTGGTGATACTGGAAATCATGCTTACCTTTTTGCTGTGATGGGCAAAAAAGTAGTATTACTGGTCAGCCTCCATGGAGACCTTGTGAGGAGGTTGATTCCCTTGGGTAGGTGTACCAGGGCAGTCCTTAATCCAGTGCAATACGATATGGCAAGGGAGGAATTGGATTTTAAAAGGAGGATGATGCAAGAAGAAGAGGAAGAGGAGGTGATCAGGAGGTGCGTGCTGTTAACACTCATTTTCAAAAATCCATTAAAGAAGTTTGCATGTGTGTGCAGAAATGCGTGGGCATGGTTTTGTGTGTGTAGGTCTGAGCAGGCGCACACTGAGAAGAAATAGGTGGAAAGGACCTGACTATCAGCTCAGGAAGTTTATCTTTGGAAACCAAAGCTTGTTGTACCAAAGCTACAAACAGTAACAAAGTAACAAGTTTGCATTCAATAACAGAGCTTTCAAGGCTTTTTTAAGGAGTCATTCCCCTGCTTGTGTGCACAAGGAGGTGCTAACACACATATGAAGATGTTATCTTCAAGTTTGCTGGAAATAAATATTTTAAACAAACCTAGTACTTGTTATTTAAAATAGATCTATTAAAAGATTTATAAATTAAAAGACTGAACTCCATTTTTAAAGCCAGCAGTATTCTTTTGAAATGAATTTTTAATATCTATAATGGCATGTTTTCCTATGGATTAATAAAACCATAACCAAGGGGAACCATTACTATCAACATGAGTCCTGGGCATCGGACAGCTAATTAATAGCAGACCACTCTTCTCTCGATTACAGAATTTTTTAAATGTGAAGATCTCCATAATTGAATGTCATGTGGAATATTATGCAAAGCATCACACTTTTTTTACCAGATCAGCAGGAGCTCAGTGCCATCGGAAAGGATGTGACAGTACAGAGCTCGAGAAGCTATAATGTTTACCCATCAAAAGTCTACAAATGCAAATCACAGTAGGACTCAAAATGGAGCCCTGGGGGAATCAGAGAATAACTGAAGCCCAGCTGGAATGAAAAATCCTCTGGAGCAACAAATTCAATATGCCAGGATAAAAAAAATAAATAGATCTGAATCAAATAAAGCCTTGTGAGCAGATCGGCAAAAACAAGTAGCAGAAGTTATGCTCAGCAATGAAAACCAAAATAAAAAGGAGTGTTAACCATGATGAGAATGGAGACCTAAAACAACATCAATCTAATCACATTGTCACGAATTAAAACTAGGACACTGTCATCTTCAAAAACACGTATGTTAACAAATACTTCAGTCTCCTCTTGTCCATGTAGAGCTAAGCTTTCTATGCGTCTTCTTAATGAAATATGTGTAATATCCACTTACCAATCAGTTTCCAATTAAAAAACTATTTCCAAATAATATGATCCTCCTAACTGAATTTCCAGGCGAGCCCTTGGCACACTACTTTACGAGCAGTTCTGCCATCCATCAGTTCTTTTGCTGTCAGGTCTAGGGCTGTGCCGAGCAGATGGCTGTGGATGCTGCTGGAATTCAGGCTGTCGGCTTCTGCACCAGCAGAGGAGCGAGGAACGAGCGTTTCCATCTAGAGCACACTTAAAATGAACCCACAAGATGTCACTGTTGTTCCAGAGAAAATGAGCCGTCGGGGGATTTTTCTGGGCATAAATTGAGACTGGGAGTGGGTGGTTGACTCCAGCAGTGTTGCTCAGAGAAGGTTTGGGTGGCACCACCATCTTGTAGCTCCGCCATTGTGCCAGTCCGCTCACCAGCTTCACCACACTGCGAGGTCAGGGAGCTGCAATCAGCACTGACTCCCAGAAAACTTCACTGGAGAGACAGTGGGAAACTTCCCCACACTTATCAGGACATCAGCCCTTAAAGAAATTGTGCAAGTGAGGCCCTTGTTTGTAACTGGCCATGGTGTAGTCATGGGAACATGGGGTGTCCAGGGCCTCGGTATTACCTGGACCATGCCCTCCACTTGAGGGTATGCAGGCAAAGTCTGGACCCCACTAATGTCAGCAGGAGGTTTGATTACTGTTCCTCACTTCCCTGGATACTACACATGCCTATATCTTTAAAGAAAACAAATAGCATGGAGAAACAGCACCACTACCTTCCCAGAGGTCACCAGTTCCTCCTTTCTTCTGCCATTTCCTCCCTGCTTGCTGTCCTGCTGCCTCATCTCCTGTAAAATCTCAATTTTGGATAAAATTAAGCCCATGCTTAATTAAGCTCCAACTGGCAAAGCTGATAAAGTGAAGGCAGCTGGTCCCTGTAGCTTTCAGACCTCAGTTTCAGCTGCCTTGGTGAACTAGGAAGCCAAACTAACAGGAAACACAAATCAGCTGCTGATCACAGCACTCAACAATAACCAAGGTCCTCCTTAGGCCTGGCTTTTCTATTTTTTTTTTTTTTTTTTCAATTAAATATTGACGGCAAAAATAAATATTGAAGTAAAGCCTTCCAGAACATATCATTTCAGAGCATGCATGGCTTTATTCAAACCTACATATCCCCAATTTTAGCCAAATAAGGGGGTTTAAAGCATTTAATCTGTATGGAAACACATCCACTACAAATATTCCAACACTTGTAGGGGCGAAGAGTCAGACTAAGCAAAAGCACATCCTCACAGTATCATAATATCAAGCTTCCCTAAACAGCTGTCTATGGATTAACTGTGCCAGTTTATTTTTCCCAAGCTGTAAATGAGGTTTCTCTCAGAGACAGAAGATAAGTGGCTCATCTGTGTGTTTGGTGGAATGATTCCACTGAAGCTTCTCAGCACCGCTGCTGCAGGTAGATGTCCCAGCTATCTCCATCAGTGCTGCCCACGTAGGATGAAAGGAGAACAGAGCTAACTCTGCTCCTCAGGAGTACTGCGTTTCCTTTGGGCTGATGAAGGCATTGACATTCTCAAAAGCAAAAATACTTAATTTTCTTGTTAATCCAGTGTCAGCAAAAGAAACCACATTTGCAGTGTTTTCCATCATTCACCCTTCACTCCCCTTCAAGATAATGGGCTTGCTGAAAATAAAAGTGCAAAGGTTTTGTGATTTCAAACCTGCCTGTAGACCAGTCATGCTACCTTTTACTATGGAAGTGATCCCTTGCTACTGCACTGACAGGGAGTTCTAAGAACTGGAAATGCCCTGAGCAGAAACCTGCCAGCTCTCATTAGGCACCTTGTAATGCTGGCTGCACCTCAGCTGTATCAGGATGGAGGAGATGGCCTAAGTATCTATACATCAGAGGGCCTCCATATAGAGAGCTGTTGCTGCTGTGGCTGAAAGAACCAGACATAGGTTTGGTATGACTGGGAAGAAAACCAGTTCCTGGCCTGTTGCTGGTATCTCTCCAAGTAAGACCTTCACAGAGCTAAGGCAAAGAGAGCCACAACCTGCATAGAAGTCATCAGGCTGTAGGCCAGGTGCTGCAATGCAGAATAAACGGATAACAGTGGAACAGTTCTCAGTACGCCCACTTAACTTTAACCTGTTTTCACATGCATGTGTCAAGAAACTCTCCAGAACTGTGTCAGTGCCTGGGTCCAGATATATGTGCATCTACGGGGCACATGAGACTTCCACTAAATAAATTATATGATCTCTTCTGGGCTGAGGAGTTGCTGCAGCTTATTCACACAACGCCAATGAATCACTGCTACGTCGTGCAGGGAGCTGAGCAGCACAGGCTATCAGGACCTCATTTACTCCGTGTGGACGTGATAATAAAGTTATGCCACTGCTCAGTGCCAAGCGTCCTGGTCACATATCACACCTGCTCTGGGCAAGATGGTAATTCTGTTTTCTTATACCACGTTACAGCCAACATTAATTGTCCTCTGTGCCCGTGGAAGCAGCCTGAGGCTGTGTCTCGACCAGCACCTTGAGCATCTTTGTCACGCTATGGGCAGGCAAGGAAAAGAAGGCGAATGTGACCGACAGCTGCCAGTCAGGAACCGCAGGCGTGGGCAGCATGTTAGTGCATTAACGGAAAATGGTTTGCCTGAACAGATGGATTAGTTCTTGCCAATATTCAGCTCCAGTTCCCTGAGCTGTTAATAGCTTTGGCCTCTCCCAGTGTTAGAGACAGAAGCACTGTTGGGAAAAAGGACCATCTCCTTTGCTGAGCTGGAAAATACAGCATATATAGACTAGGAATACCTTTCTTTCTTCTGCCTGGTTGTCTCTGGGTTGTCCGACGGCTCACAAGGAAGCAGCCTCATTTGTTTTAATCCGATTGCAGTTGGGGTGCACAAGGGCTGCAACCAAGCCCTTTTTCCCTTGATCCTGGTACATGGCCATTTCCTGCGCTCTTACAACACATCCAAATGGCCGTCACAGCCCCGCTCTGTGTTACTGCCTGGTGGACAGAGCAAAAAGGCAAAATGAAAGAATAGCAAGCTGCCTTTGGCTTTAAGGAGGAAAATTACTTCTTAAATGGGAGAACAAGACAGAGTGCACCAGGGGCTTGGGAGAGATGCGAATAGATTGGGTATGCCTTCCGAATGCGATGTTGAAATCATCACCACTAATCTGTGTGGTTCCTCCCTCACAGGAACCAAACCCACACTCACTGGGTGCCTCTGGCAGAATGGAGTGAAAAGAGGGACCTCATTTTTTATTTCCTCAAACGTGGAACAACTGGGTTACCCCATTTGAATACGTTAGGTTACCTTTTCTGTAGACAAAGACTCATTAAATAGTGAGCTTTCCTGGAAGAATGACCCGCTATATTCATGAAATACAAAAGCCACTCAACAATTACCTGAAAGACAAGGTAACCTTATCTTCCACTTCTCTAAAAGAAAGAATGACCCATGGATATCACAGCATGAATTGTTTTTCTCCTGTTCATTATCCAAGGGAGGTCTTTACCCATCACGTTACAGAATCATTTCATACTATTTCAGAGTTCATTTTCCCCCAGGTGCTTTCCACTGTGCTTGATATTAATTATTTCTGATAGTTAACATTTACTGAAAGGTATTGTAATAACCCTCCTAGTCACAGAGAAAGGAACTAATACCTCAGGTAAACAAAAAGGGCTTTTCCTTGTGGAAAAACAGCTATGCACTATGTGAAACAGGGATTTCAGAGTGAGCTTGCTGCTCTGCAATAGCACTGACCCAGAGAGCACTGCATGTGGATATCTGAAAGAAGCATGAGCCACCACCTCCCTCACTGACGGGCTGAGATCTCACACAGGAAGACAAAGCAAAGCAATCAGATGTCCATTCTATGTAACTGCCGCCTTCTATAACCCTCCAGGTAAAATTTTTTTTATTATGTCCAACTTGTAGCAATATAGCTGAGAAACACCCCAGTGTCAGGCTTTCCCTAACCATAGTGACAGTCCCCTCATATAAACAAATAAAAATCAAGATATTGCACAGCTCTTAATTTTGTGAAAATCTCAAAAATCTTACATTTCCTCATTCTTTCACCCAAACTTTTCCCAGTCCCCTTACATTCCTTGTGTTTATATCCATTGGGATTGCTTGCTCTAGGAGATCTGAGAGGGACTTGGACAGGAAAAATGCTCTGCTCTTGCTTCTGTGAGTTTAACAATGGCTATTGTAAATCACAGCAAAAATCTGCCCAGGATTCTGTCTCTGATAATAGATAATAGCAAAGTGTGGGGACTTAGATCAAACATAGTCAGATTTCTCCTTTGTGCCCTCTCAGTTTCTAGCAGCATGCAGCTGAGAGACTACATAAAGCAAAGATGTGATCTTCGAATTTAGGAAATGAGGAAATGGATATTTCCTTCATACATTTCTATGATCTCTTTTTCACCTTTAAGAAAAACATGCGGTATCTGCAACTCTCTTGTGACATTAATTTCCAGCTTAACTGTTGTGCGAAGAAGTCATCCTTAGTTTTGCTTGCTTGTCCTTCCTCTGAAAGGACAGAAGCTCGGGCTCCTCTACCCTGCGAACCATAGAGGGAAACAAACTGGACGCAGAGTTCTCACTTCAGCTGTAGCAAGAGAGAAAAGCAAGAGCAAGAGCACTGGTGACACCAGGTTCCAGGCACCAATCTTAAAAAAAAGTTACCTAAACTTAAGTAACTTTAAGCTACTTACATACTTAGCTTCACAATGGTTTATTCTATTGGTGATAGATAGCATAACCCAAAGTTGTTAATTCTCATGACACAGGGCAGAAAAAACCAATAGACTGGTGTTTATAAACAATAAATTATTGTGGAACAGGTAGCCTATTAGTGGCATCATATAACCTGCCCTGAAATTCCTATACCCGGTGTGGTTTTGTTCAGCTTTGTCCCTTGTTGTCTGAAAGGTGCAGAGGAAACACTTGATTTATGGCCCATGAAAACATGACTGGAGATTAACATAATAGCAGAATATTAAGCTCTTACAGTCTACCATTAATGGACTTGCTAGTGCTATTTTGATCAGAGGTATGAACTAAAATTGGTATACATGTTTTCCCATCATTTATAATGCTTTTCATTCTATTCTAATATTCCTAACAAAACCAAATGAACTGAAGAGCAAAACAACAATAACAACAACTAGTCACATCACCTGGCTGCTTCTGAATAACTGGAACCAGATTATGAAAAATTACCCTTTCTCCTTTGTCTCCAACAGTCCTATTTATGGTGATTGGTTCCATGCAGAAGGACCAGCTCCCCCAGTTTTACCCTTAGACATTGATGTGTGACTGAGGTACCACTTCAGGCTCCTTAAGGGATTGCTACCCCTAAAATGAACGCAGCAAACCACAGTTCTGAGAAGCACAGTCTCCAAAAGGCACTTTATACCCTGTTGACTGTGAGGGTCAGCAACTCACACGCACATGCACAGCCACAAACATCGCTGTGCCCAAATGAAACCGAAATCTGGGAGAAGGTTTGGTGTGGTGAAGCAGGCAGGGACAAATCACTGACTCCAGAGTACACAGGCTCTCTTCACACAGCTCAGTACCGTGGGGCTCAAAAATCCAAGCCAGAGCGTATTTATTTATTTTTTAAAGGACTCTAATGCTGGTATCACTTTTCTGTGGAATCCTGTCATTCACTTCAGGCAGCAAGAGGTCTCTTATGTGAGTCTAATAAAGCAAGCCCCTGCTGTTCTGTGGTGTGCCTTACGCTCTTCTATCAATCAAACCATGTGCTATCATCTTCTGCCTTGATTTGCTTTCTGGACCCAAGCAATATTTGGTGGCATGGTATTTATTCTGCTTAAGCAGCAAGCAACTGCAGTTCAGAAATGAAAGTATCTCAAGTTATTCACAAATTATCCTAGGAGTGTAAATAACGAAAACAGCATTATTGTTCTCAATTCCTTATATGTGATAGCCACAAATGCACTACAAATTGGCAATACAAAATCCTGACTCTCGGTAGGAACTAATGACTCCCAGTTAGTTCCTCTGCCCAGCAATCTTAAAAACGGATATTCTGAAGAGCAAACAATTGTGATTTCAATTCAATGATACTTGAAAGATGCCTGAGATTATCCAGCTGAAAGCGAACTTTTATTCTCCTTAAAGTAATAGTGCCACATGAGGTCAAGGCGGCTGTCAAATGCACAATTCACAGGGACTTCAATACTTATACTTCCTGATAGGATAACCGAACTCCTGGCCAAATAGGCTAGGAGTTATGCTGAGATTAATCTAGCTCACAGCTTTCAGAAAAATGCCAGTTTTCAACCCAAGAGACACATGCACATTATTTCCCAGCTAACCACGGGTTAATTTCAATAACAAAGCCTACACCTCACAGAGGCTTTTGCAGCAAGATGGAAGTGAGGTTTAAGCAGCCCAGGAGATGTGTGACCAACTTCACGTAACACTCAATGCCCAATAAAGAGCTGTATTAAAAGTCATGTCTTATTAATTCATGGAGCATTTCACATCTCTGTAGAGAGCCTCAGCTCTACTATGTGGTGCTGTTTAGGAGCATGGCAGCGCCTGGAAAGGGCATGGGGAAGGGGAGGAAGAGGAAGAAGTAGCTCTGAGCAAGGGGAGCACCGTGCTTCTCTTCACTCGGACCATGATTTTTGGGGAGAGTTATTACAGACAACTAATTAACTATTTTTTCCCCCCGCCCTGGCAGTTCTGCAGAATTTAGGCTTCAATTTAAATTGACAGCAGCTCACAGTCCTGGCTTGGTATTAGAGCTGGTTTGTATTCCAGTTACTCAAAAAACGCACTGATAGTAGGTCACCAGGTTGCAGCTGAGACAGTGAAGTCCCACCAACTGCTCTTGCTTGTGTTCTGTGTTAGTAAAACATGGGTTGCTCATGACTTGGTTCATAACACAAAAAAATAGGGAAAAACCCCTGTCATTAAGACAGTGCTGAGTCCCAGCTGACTAGAAAAGTCAGGCCCAGTTGTCACATCAATTTCCAGGTTTTTGACTTGAAACCATAATTGTCACAAAAGGCTGTGAAGGGAATTAGTGTTTTTCTTCAGTTTGCCATAAAGACATACGTGAAGAAGGTATTTAATCACCTCCTTTATTTGAGCTGGTCCAGCAGAGAACTTGCATGTATACCTAACCTGGAATGTTGAATAAACCTCAACCCATATAAATGTCAGGAAAGTAAAAAATCAGCAGAATTTCAGCTTTAGTCTAGAACAGAAAAAGTGAGAACTCAAGCTTTTATCTAACTACTATTTTGAAGTTTCAGCACTTGTTAAGTATTTTACTTAGGATACTCCTAAACAATCTGAAGCCTCAAATAACACTATTACCAGGGCAATAAAATGGAATTTTTGTAGATTGTTTAGGATCCCCAGAGAATACATGGCAGGGGAAAGTGGGGTGAAGCCTGGTGAATTGAAATATAAAGTGAAATTGGAATTGAGACAGTTAGGGAACATTGCTGAGCTGAATGGCAGTTCAAAGAACCCTCACTAAGTGATGTATAAAAACTTCATTACAGTTTTATTTTAGGCTTGGCTGCACAAAGAAGTATGTGCTAATAAACTGGATCATCAAAAATAAATTGTTTCAATGTTCATTTCTTTTGAATTAATATCTGTAAGCTCAGTTTCATCACATTCAATTAAGCTTACGTTCTGATGTTACACACAACAACATATTTTGAGGAACTGTATTCTGTTTGTAGAGTGGGGCTGCTTGGTTTTCTACAATGAAAATGTGTTTTTCTCCCAGAACAGTAGTTATCTACAATGACAGTTTTTAATTAGTGACAACACTATGTACAAGAGTGTACAGTGTTCAGTATTAAAGCTGCAGGGGGAAATTTTGAAAGGACACTAAGGAATCTAGACACACAATCCCATTAGCTGAAATAGTGAAGAACATTGCTGAATTCCCTTATAAGGAACCAAAATTTACTGGCTACTGTTACTTACACTTTGGTAACCAGTAGAGGATGCAACCAAGGCAAGCCGTGTTTTACTGGCCCTCTTACAGCTGAAGAGAGAGGAAGAGATGAACACCACCAACTGGAAGATATTTTAGCATCAGCCCTGTGTACAATCTGGAGGCAAGAGTTCTTGCTCTCATTAGGTGAGCCTGGGAGGAAGGCAACTTCCTCCTCATCCTTTTCTTTCACTGTGCTGTGCAATCAGCAAATGGGGCACGAGCTGTCACAAAAGGTGTATGGGCTCCGTTTTGAACCCCGTGGCCCCAGCCCTCTGTGCCAGCTGGCCCTGCACAACGCACCTTGCAAAGCAAACTGGAGGAGTCACAAATGCCAAAGCAACATGGCTTTATGGCTCCACCTGCTTCAGCTCACTAAGTCCAAATTGCAGTTGCAGATCATGAACTTTATTAAAGCAATACATTCTTGTTGGTCAAGGACAGTTCTAAGCAGCTTTTTGTTAGAATTTCATAGCAGGTTAAACAAGAGAAAGCTTTTTAAAAACGAAAACAAACAAATCAAGATTTTACCATGGTTTTACCAGAAAGGAAAAACCTGAGTTCATTTCATCTCTCATGCAAAGGATTTAAAATATTTAAGTGTTATCTGCAGATTAAAGCTTGCTTTTTCAGAGGGAAAATGTATTAGTGATCCAAACAACATGACTGGGCTTTTCCTGGCTACGTATTTTAATCTAACAGAAGACATTATCTCTCTTCACAATCCCTACCTCCTTACAGCCTCGCACCACCATGCACACAACTGTATTCTCACTAACTACTCTACACAACACATCCCTTGGAGCCAGAAACAGCTTTTGAAATGACCACAGTTTCTGAAGTCAGTGGCAATAGAGCCTTTGAAAAGCAATACTGTTTTCTAAATACAATTGATGGGTTTTCAGTGATAATACACAACATAGTTCCAGTATATACCATGGCAACTGATCAGATGATCATTTTGCCTGTTCTCGCATAACAAACCTCCACCAGCAAGGACATAATTGAAATTTCAGAAAGCTTTCACAGTGCTACAGTTAATTCTCTATCCAGGAATTGCACTTGACAGCCCTTCCTCACTTCCGTGCTATGTGGTGAGGTACATTTAATGAGCACCTGCAATATCTAATTCTGATTATTTTTCTTTGGAAGGATAGATGCATCTACAAAAGGTTTATTGAAATTTCTTGTAGTTAGCAATGTCAAGAGACAATATGGTAAACCCTGAAGATGGTGGTCTTGAAGCTGGCATGTGGCCCATCTAACCCCATCAGTGAGATCCAAGGATGCCTGTGTCTGAGACTCTTGATGAGGAAAATAAACTCCGCATGTATGCATAAATGGTCCGCTGTGGCAGTGCAATATTAGACTTGGCTGCACTGGAACAAAGTGCCTTCATTACATTTCTATGATAAATACCTCCCTTGCACTGTTGCAATTATCAACGGGCTTGATTAAAGGCTTGATCTGAATGCAAACAGCATAATTGACCCAGGAGAAAAGATAAATGGATACGGCCCATGCAGCCTTTAAATAAGTGTGTTACAAATAGATGGTAGCATAGGGAAATGTTACCAGTCACAATTTATTATTTTGCCATTCTCCTTCAAATGAAAAAAAAGGAGATCTGCTTTGGTTGCATACAGTGTATATACAACTTTCCAGCATATGATGCCTTTTCACATAGTCTTCAAAAGTTTCAAATGCGTCATTTTATTTAGCACATCCATAAAGTCATGATACATATTAGTTGGGACATGAAAAAAATTGTAATGAACATTTAGCCAGAAGCCTTTTTATAAACAACAATAAACAAGAGGATTATTGGAATAATACTTCAGCTTGTTGTCACTTTCTACTGAGGAGGGAAAAATGAAACAAAGAGCTGGAACTTTTTGAACTACAGAGACCTGATTTCTGAAGCATTCAAAGGGTATATTAAACCTCCCATGCAGTGTATTTATCAAATACCTGGGACATCTATCCTTTATTTACTACAATTTCATCCCTGTATGGATTTAAATTAATAGCAATCTGAGTATCTTTTGTGCATTTTTAACTTGAAATTGCCCTATTCATAACATCTACCCCATCTTCTCAAACCTCTGTGAGACAGGTAAGCGAGGGGGCTTTTATCATCTCCACTCTTAAAGACGGAGAAACTCAAAAGTGAGGCAAAGACTTAGGAAAGTTAAGATGAATGTGTCAAAGCAGTTTCAGACTTGGGTCTAGTTGGATCTCACTGATGGATTAAAGTGGAGAAGACCTTGTTCTCCAGACCTCTGCCCTGAAGCAACTTCCTCAGTTCTCATATTGAAGACTCTTGAGACTGGCTTGTTCTGAGGTCCACTTTTCCATTTAAGTTCATGTTATTTCCCAGCCTTAATGTACCTGACAGGGCTGTGTTTCAGAAGAAGGCCACTGAGAGTCTGCTTTAAAGCCATAGAAGAAACCACATTGTTCATTTGGACACTTGCTCCTCTCATGGGCAAGTGGAGGGATGGACCTGGGAGCGTGGGAAACTACACCCAGTGCAAAAAGGACAAGACTGGCTGCAAAATGTGGAATTTTCAAAAACAAATTTCAGAAGAGTGTAAATGGAAGTGTTTTCCAGCTAAGTCACATAAACATCATATGGTCAGCCTAGAAATATGTCCTTGACTATTTACTTCCGCACTTTGGAGCTATTAGAACTTTGAAATGAATGCCTTGCTGTCACTTGGCAACTTTAACTGGCTTTTGCACCATTGCTGGTACTTCGAAGACTTTTCATAGTTGTCCACAAATATTTATTCTTATGTATCTCAACGAAGGCACAGTCTCAAGAATAAAAATGGCATCAAGAAGTACACAGTAAACACTGTTAATAAAAAAAAAGACATCATTGCATCTCTTGGTTTTCTGAGTACACCTCGCAGAGGCTAGTCCCCAATCTATCCTTCTAGGTAAACTATATGATGAATTTGGTTAATGTGCAGAAGAATAACTAAGCTAATACAATTACTGAAATGACAACATATATCTTGCATCCTAAAATTGCTGATGATGGATGACTGACACTCTCTGAAAGGTAAGGAGATTAATAACATTGCTTTCATTTGTCCTGGAGGACAAAGGGAGCCTGCTCATTTTCCAGCATGCACTGATCTACCCTTCAAGATAATGCTGTATAGATTTGCATCGTTCTCATCTCAAACAACTCCTAAAACCACAACATTTTTTTTTTTTCCACAAAAGAAACAGGAGTATATTTAGATCAGCCTGAAATTAAGTGGCATGAAAAATATAACAACATCTCTCTTTGCATCATGGTTGCTTCATTTGCAACAGCACCACTTCCATTTCTACTGCAAGAAGTCACTGCATTCTTAGTGTCACTTAATCCGTTTCCTTTACATATGGAAAAATAAATCTCTAAACCACCAATTTTAGTCTGCATCAAACCAAAATAGAATGAGATTTAGAAAAACAAGTCACTTTGCACTGAAAGCAAGAAGCCCCCAAAACTGAAACCCCACACTTTGCAAGTCTTATTCCTCACTGTCAGCTCAACTCTGCGCACTTATTAGAAATGAGGCAGTTATAGACTAAAGGCATCTTGAATCTAGTAAAAAATAATTCAGACAGACAGCAGCTGTGCTGCTTGTGAAGTTGAAGACTTGCTATCCCTCCCAGTAACCCTGAGCAAACACTGGCCACCAGCCCAGCGAGCGAGCACAGGGTGCCACCCAGCAACTCCACCAGCAAAAAGGAAATGCACGAGGTGAAATTTGAATGCCATTGCTGGTTTGGAGGGGAGCTTATTCTCTCCCCAGGCTGGATGAAGGCATTGCTGAGAAAGCAAGGACTGCATGTTTTTGAAAGATTGTCTTCCATTTTTGACCCTTAAGCACTGCTAGTGAGACTGAGCCACGTGAAAGCCACATTAGACTTCACAAAGTAAATGTTTTAGAAAGAAAACCAGCTCTAGACACAAAATCTGAGTATCAGCTTGAGCTGCATTTTGTTTCAAAAGCTACTTAATTAGTGTTTGTTGTTTCTTCATATACATTCACCTACACTACAAATGAAGCAAGAGCAGTTGAAGCAGTACTGCAGAACAGTACTACTTAACAGGTCATTATATTACAGCTTTAGCTACATCTATTCAGATTATAGAACAAAAATTTGAACTAAAAGTTTAATTCAAAATGGCTTGATCACACAGATTAAATTTAAAGTCACAGATTTTTTTTTTACTATTAGGTATTGCCCAATTTAATTATTATTAACCAATAATTAAGGCAGCCTGAAAGGTTCTGGCTGTTTGTGGCAATTCCAACCAAAAAGAAAATCACACAACCAATACTAAATACAAGTTAAAACAACAAGAGTCACACAGGAACCTGAAAGGACAGGAAAAGCCTTTTCACACTATGAAATGGCTACTTTTAAGAGCATGCTAGAAAATCTTCACACCATTTAGAAATGAAATTATAGGTGTCTAAGTAATGTAGTTCTTCACTTGAACAAGAAGTGCAGCTCTCCAGATATATTATTACATAAAAAAGATACAAATAAAAGTTATCTTGAAAGAATGTTTCATCTCAAATTTCATAAAATATGTGAGTTATGGAAATGTAGTAAATGATACTAAGAATTCTCACACATCCCGAGATGGTGGTAATCAGGCTACATGCTTTGAATACCCAAATTTCTGTCCATGTTTCAAAGAGGAGGTCAAGATGTGAGCAGGCAAAACAGCAAAATAAATTAAGCTTACAACAAAATGTATTTTTCTTTTATAGAACTGTCTGCACAACTCTGCCATCTTTTAAACATTAAGAGCAGAAACAATTTGTCATGAAAAACAAAACATTTACTTAATGAAAGTTCATTAAATCCAGTAAATTCCTGGTCTCCAGGGAGGATACAGTCAGTATAAGGTTTGTGCCTGTGAATGAAATGAATGTCAGCCCATAATTCCCTTGCTCAGATTTCCCAAGCCTGCCTTGTCCAGTGAGTACCCAGTTTCAAGAAACTCTTTTCTACTGTATAAGATGGTTAAGTATTAATTGAAGTAGCAACTGGAATCCAGAACTTTCCTTTGTCTCAGTAGATCCCACCGACTAGGGTAATTCATTCTCACTCTTTTAATAAATAGTCACATATTTTATGTAATTTAAGGTGGGCTCAGCAAAAACAGAGGTAAACAATCCTTTTAAAACAAACCTACTTATTGCTGAGAGGGTTCCCCAGCTCCAAAGTTGTTAAGTGCAAAATGCCGAGGAAAAAAGATACGTGGGTGCGCCCACATCCTAACAGAGAGCTCTACCCATAGACTTTTGGGTTCATAAAATGCCAGTATTGCCTGTTGTCATCTCAGCAGAGGCTTCCTTGATTTTTTGTTAAGGAAAACCCCAAGCACTCAAATAAAAATGCTGGTCTATGTCTTGAGTTTTGTGAATACTCAATATAGTAATTGATTTAAACAGGTCTATAATTAAATCAGCCATCAAGAGTCTGTAGAATTATGGATTAGCTGTTAGCTTGCAAACGTAATTCTAAGACAACATGGCGCTGTGAAGAGCAGCTGGGTCCTAACGTAGGAGGGGACAGAAAAGATCAGAAGAAATCGAACTCACATCACTTGTATGCCATACAGTGCCTGAAATCCTCTTGCCCATATAAATAAACCAGCAAAATAAGTACAGGAGCCCTTAACTGGACTAGCTAAACAGCCATTCAAAAAAGAAATCCGCTTGAAGCACCTAATGTTGATTTTTCAAGCCAGAGCCCTTGATTGTTATGATTAATACGACTCTACCTAGGTTTCTCAGGCCATTTGCTACCACGTAAGAGGGATAAAATTGAGCAAGGGGAACGCAAATCACAGTGGTAAGAACACTTTACAGCATAAAGCTATGCAGATAGAGGTCAACCTACCACCCTTCATGCAACAGCAAGCAACAGCAATATACCAGCTCAACACCTAACAGCAGCTGAAAAATATGGATACCCCAAACAATTCCCTTGCCTTGAGCTAAGCTACATAAAATTAAATACAGTTCAAACACAAGGAGATGAGAAAATTTGAAACTCTGCTAGTTTTACTTTGTCATCTAGGTCGGCACAAGAAGATGTGCAAGAACACTTAATCACCAGCTGCCCTCAGTTCTGGTTGTACCAGGACAGACCTGCTTAGCCCGAGCATCCTCACCTGCCGTGCTTTCCCATCCTCTTACATTGGTGTGGTGTTTTATTACAAGGTGAACTCTGCAATAAAACTATCTTGGATGCACCCATCTTCCTCTTTAGACTCCTGCTGCTTTGCTTGCTCTTTTCTCGTAACATTTTTTTCTCCTTTTGCCTTCTTCAATCATTTGAAGACTCACGAGTTTAAAATAATAAATGTTTATTATGTGCATATTCAGAAGAATAAACTAAAGATGCTTTGGGGCTAGACATGCTAGTTATTCTTGAATAATATGAGTCATGTTTTTGAGTGAAATGCTTCACGTATGGAAGCAGGCACCAACACCCAGGTGCTCTGCTCCTGCAAGTATTTTATCTCATTTGGATCTTTAGTTGCCCTAAACAGGCTTAATTTACCTTACATTACCTTTCATCTGCTTCATTTTCCAATGCGTTTCAGATGAATAAATAATACAGGCTATGAGATAAATGCACACAAGCAAAGTTGACAGCTGTCAAGCTTACCACCACTAACATATATTAATGTTCTACATCTCTTCATCCATCTTTTTTGTGCGTTACTCTTGATAACTGACTTTTGTACTAAATGTGTTAAGAATGGATCTGAAAAGGCCACTGCAGGGAAAAAAAGAGAAATAGTCAAATGCTAAGCAACTTCTTAAAACCTGCATATTCTATATTCAGATTAGGTTTCCAATTTAAAAAAAGGCAAAACATTTTAAAACAGAGAATCCAAAATATACTAACATCCCCTGCTAAGTTCATAGTTGAAACACCAGCCTAATGCTTTCATTAACAATATGAGTGACATTCGTTATAACAGCAATAAAGCCATTTAATTACTAAGGAGAGCTTTAGAAATATGTGAGCTTCCTGGAAAGGATGTAGCATTTGATGACAGGGTGCTCTCACAACAGGGTTGTAGATGCAGCTGGATAGTTTAGAAACCCCCATTTGGATCTGGAGATCATCAATCACACTTCAATCTTATTTAACAATATAAAAAGTATTCAGAGATACAGACTAGGCTACTTTGAAGTTAAATAGATTACACACTTTTAGGATTTTGTGTGTGTGCAGATCGAATATCACTAATAAATTGAGTTTTCTCTGCTGCTCTGTTAATCACAAACAGGAAACAGTTAAGAAGAGCAAGTGACAGTGCATCAAGGACCAGGCAAGAAAGGTGGACACAGGTACCTTGCTAACACATGGTGAAGCAGGGATTCAAAATCCCATTCTCTGTGGTTGGTCAGCCCCTTCTTCATGCCCCACCAGGACTGAGAGTGGCTCTGCCACATCCCCTGCCCTGAGCAGCAGACGCAGGTCCCCCTTGCCAGGGACTGAGGGTGGTGGTCCTTCGTGGTGGAAGAGGGCATCTTGGGGGGTGGTAGGTGTCCACACTCCACCATTTGAGAAACAGAAATAGCCCCTGGGGACGGAGCAGCTCCTAAAGCCTCTCATAGGACCTTTCCCTCAGCATTGGACTCACCTTCTCCTTTATGCAGGCTCCCAAATCCATTGACCTTGCTGCAAACTATTTATTCTGCTCAGGATACTTCAAAACCTCCTCAACTTGGCTCCCATTAACCCCCGCTTTGACCTCCACACCTAAGTTCTTGTTGATAACTTAGTGCTCTGCTGCTGGCACCAGCACCGTAAACCTGAATCCCAAAGAGTTACTGGGATGATACTACTGCTACTTCTCACACTGCTGTGAAATCCTGAACTAGCCACTCACACGTATACTTGCTTTTCTTTCATGCTCACTTTCCTTTCCTCTTTACAATGTTTCTTGTATATTTAAATCCACCCCTGCACACTCCCCAGCCACCTTTGGGTACAGCTTACTGAACTCAATGGGCTGTGGTCTGACTTCAGTGGGAGCTTGTATGTTATTATATGGTGTGGTTTTCAAATCAGTGTCTCCCACACATTTCATATGCTAATATTTCTCACAGGGTCAGTGTAGTTAATTGAGGCAGAATTTATATTTACTTTCACGTGCATTATGGTTTCATATACACTTACTGGGCCAAAGTAGGACATGACCTTATGGGGACAGATGCTGTTCAGGGCTCAGGTCTTGGTGCAGAAGTTCTACCTCTTCTTCAACTGCTCCATGAGGAACAAAAATAGGAAAAATGTGGAGGTAAATAGGTGACATGCAAAGAGAAACAAATTTTAAAAATAGCTTGACAGCTCCACAGAAATATTTCCTGAGCCTCTATCCGTGCATACTAACCACATACTCGATATCATCCTTCATGATGGCCCAGTGGAAGCATTTGTCAATGAAGCTGTTCCTATTCATATGTTTTTCAAATGTTTCTGGCACTTTAATTTGTACGGGACATGACATGATGGCAGTGCAGCATTTTCCCTCCTTACGTCTTTGTGATATCATTAGCGACAAGAAGAAAGGTACGCTGTGTGCATAGTAACAACTTTTCAAAGGCAAGTAACCCAGCTGCTGTGCCTGATTTTTATTTCATAAAGGGCACCAGTTAATGATTAATTATAAAATAAAAATAATGTGAGAGGTATCTGCCTTTTCCAAAGCTGTTATGGTGCAAGCAAAATGTCTGTTTTCCCACTGTGAATTGCATTAGGCAGCCACTGACTGGGGACTGCATCTTCAAAGTACCAAGTACTTAAGGTCACACCTGACTTCTCTAGTCAGCCCCCCCACCAGCCCTCCCCATATTCTCCACTTAAACCTCTGGAATCTGCAACTGTATTAAAACACATCCCAGTTCTCTAAAGCTATAGCTTATTTTTTAATTAAATAAAGATTTTTTGAAACCATTATGAGCTTCAGACAAAATGTGTCTCCACAGGACCGTAGCTATGGAACTGAGGACTTTTGTCAATTAAACACCCACATACCCACAACCGATATCTGCGCGTCTCTCTGCCCGCCTTGCCAGCCCCCAGACAGCTGCCTTGAAGAGAGGCAAGACCTTTCACTGGTAAGATGACAAAATTCTGCACTGAGTTTTGATAGACCTTTTTCAGGACAATTCCCCTTATTACTCCTTTGGCTTCCCCACCTAAGAGACTGGAATATGGCTGCCTGCAGAGCCATCGCTGAAAGCAGCCACAGCCAAAAGCATTTTGAAATCCTACAGCTGGAAATGGGACTAAAGAATAAAGTTTTATCAAATCTTTTCTGATTTATTCTATTTTGCCAGCAGATTAATACCCTGAAAATTGCCAGCCCTATTTTAAGTGTGCTGTTGCACAATGCCTTAAGCTGCTACATAGAATAAACTTATCAACCGAAAAAGGTGATTCATGGATATTGTACAAGTCTTTTCTGATAAGCCAGGTGATCATTTTAATTAAACTAGAAAAAAAAAAAGAGAGAGAAAAAATAATGCATATAGCTCAGTGGTGAATGGCATAAAGAAGCAGTTACATCCAGAAGAAAATCTGTCAGAAAGAAGATAAGCTTGTGCCACACTTCAGATGTGAAGCAAAGCAGTACCTCATTATAACGATGGGAATGAAGCAATGCAATGAGCTTTACCTTGAGTAATGACTATTAGCTATCATCACCAAATGGCTTCAGGTAAATAGTTCTGTACAGAATCAACTTCTTCTATTGGATTTTGCATTTAACTCTGTAAAACAGCTTGAAATAATCAGAAATTTCTGCAGGATATTCATTCAGTGTTTTACCTATGGGAGTCACAGCCGCTTACCGCAGTGAAACTGCTTCTTTAATAGCACCTAATACTGATCCTTATTCTGATAAACAGACAATCAGAGGAAATTATCTGGGTTCATCTCTTGTGGCCACTGGCTCCATGTGGACACAGCCCTTGAGGGTACCTGGGGCTGGTACCCATGGCATGGGTCCATCAGCCCCTGGCAGCAGCCAGCTGATGTACTGCAGAGCATCCCCCTTGATGCTGGATGCCTGGGTTTGGGCAAATTAATCTAGCTCTCCATCTTTTCCACCCTACTGAAGCTACTATGTAACATCTTTGTTATAATCTCACCAGTTAGCTGGGAGCTATTGCGGAATTTGGAACACCAGTATCTTTTAGCCATCTTATTATGTTGCTTCCTCTTTTAATTCCTGATCTAAAGTCCATAGAAATCAGTGCAATGGTGGTTGGGTTTTTTTTGTTTTCTGGGGGATGCTGAGACCTAGTTATATTTTCTTTAATGAAACATTATTTGCCAGTGTCATTGTGAGTTAAGTACAAATCAAAATAAATCCCAAATTCTTTAAGTTCCTAAGGGTTGTCCTTTTTGCTTCTATTCTTAAGGCAGTTTTCAACTAACTACTGCAACATATTACTGAAGCTAATGGCTTAGCAGCCTTCAAGGATGAATGAGATCTATCTAGAGATAATAAGACCCTTTAGAGTTAACTCTTAACTATCATTAAACAGCTTTAGAAAGAATATAAAATCTTGTACTACAGATCTGGAGTCTCTGGGTAACAAGGGTTTGAAAGAAATTCATCCTCTCGAAGGGTGAATCTGCAACTGCCTACTGCAAAGTTACAAACTTATGGATAATGAACTGGCAATAAGGTGGTTTTAATTCTGGCAAGTCTACCAGAAGGAATTAACTGGACAGAGTTCTAGCCCTCATTTTTAGTAGTTCAATGAGTTAATCCTGCCAGTTTTACTTCTGACTTCAATTTTTTTTCCTAATCTAAACTCTTTGTAGATGGTTCATTATTTGCAGCTTAAGACTCGGGTTTGGCTTTCTTTCCTTATCCACCTCCTTTGTCATAGCCCATGCACACTGAGGGTACATGACATGGCAGGAGCTCTCCAGCTTCTGCGGAAGGAGAGCTGGTCAGAGCACTGGCACAGCCCTTGCAGATGCCAAGGGGGCTGCAGCCACTTTCTGGGCCTGAGCCAGTTTCTTGGCACAGCACTGCACTGGTCCATGCAGAGGTGCCCTAGGAAACTCCATCTATCTATTCAATGTGCTTTTTGGATGAGGTTTCTTTCTGCTTTTGTTTGATACCTCTGACTTTGATTTGCTTGATACTGACTCTGGATCTAAGAGTTGAGTTTGACCACAATAAAGCATTTATGTGTTAGACTAAAGCAGAGAACAGTATCTAATTTAATGTATTTTATGTCCTGAGATCTTCAGTCTGCAGCCTGAGTAGTCCTATTCCCAGAATACAGAGAGTTTTTAATCTTCTACACGTTGAATACAATAACAAGTGTTCTTAATACTACTTACCGCCAGAGGGGCTTGGGAGGGTGCACTTGATCTCACAGTGTCACAAACATGTTTGTCCTGGAAACCATTCAGCAGTTGTGAATACTTCTTAATTATGAGGCTTCCTCCTCAGTCATCATTTTTCGCTCAGACGCTCCATCGGCTATAACACAGGTCGAACATGGCTTACCATTTTAAAGACAAAACCAAAATCTGTAAACACTGTTGAGTTTTCCCCAGTGTTAAGTTAATTCTAGAAATACTGATCAACATTTGAAGTGGTCTTCAAAACTGCACTTCTTTTCAAGTTACATTAATATTGGACAGACTTGCAAAACTTGTTAGTGATGCTTTTCTCTTTTATGTGCCTTTGATTTTACCACGCAGCTTGAATAACAGAGCAGCAGCTTGCTTGGTCTTTCTTCTCTGTCACACTGGAGTTAAAAGTGCTGGCCACAGGATGACATATCCTAGAAAAACGGAAGGAAAGGTGGAATTTGAGATGGCTTCACAGATCCCTGATGAAAGAGGAAATAGGAGGAAACGTGGGAGGAATGGGCAGTGAGTGATCTCTACGATCTGGCGTGGGACAAAAGGGGGAAAGGGCACATCCACAGGGATCCTGGAGCTGAGAAAAAATGAAAGCACCAAGAGAACTTTAAACATGGATGAGAGAAGACTCGTAAAGAGTGAAAACAGCAGCTCAGCCAGAGCCCTCAGCAGCCATGGCTTCAGAAACACAAGGGTGCCTGATCTGGGGATCAGGCAACATGCAACTGCCCTGTCTCATGGTCTCAGTCTCACTAACACAGTGAACACCATCACGTACACCACAGAAAGCAGAGAAAGGCACATCTGCAAAGCTTTCTTTTGGCATCTCATCATATCAGAGCTCTCTCGGGGTGAATATTAAAATTTTACCCACTACCAGAAGTTTGCCAGCTCTCTCACGAAACTAGGAAGTCTACGCTCCCTCCCCAAACTCAGCTTTCAGAAAGGTGAACATACCAAGTCAATGGGGCTCATTTCTACATTAAAAAAAATGGAATAAAAATCATGGTTAGTTAGCAATGTCCCAGTTCTCTCCTGAGCCTTGGAGGAATATCTTGAGATATTCCTGCCCTGCCTACCACTGGCCACAATGCTGAAAGTAGCTGCAAATGATATTCATTATTTCCTTATTTAGCTTGAGAAATAATTGGGTATCGTATGTCCTTCTACAAACATATCCAGAATGGAGTCATAATGTAGTCCATAAATAAAACTGATAATAGTTCATAGTGTGATAGCTTGACATTCCACAAATGAAGAAAAAAAGGACAAACAACTGAAAATGGTTGTTTGATTTTTTTTTTTAAGTGTAATTAATTACAGGTGTAAATACATTAGCTACAACTCTGGACTAGCAATTAGGCAACTAATTATAGAGGAAATGCAATTGAAGGCTCAAACAGATGACCACCCGTCTGCTAGCCATCCCAGGTGTTTATGTGCTCTCTGGGTTGTTTATTTAGGTTCATAAAAAGCACATCTGTTCACAGAACCCAAACACAGCTACAAAATGCAATACGCAGAACTACAAACAAGCTCAGCCCTCCCACAAGCAGGTTTTTTTTTTTCCTTTCCACTGCAGTCAGCCCAAGAAGCAGTTCTTGCACCCATCAAAGCAAACACACTTCAACACTCCTGCTGAAGTGCTGCTCTTGTCACTGGGTCTTAAACGTGCGGTCAGGTGCTCTGCTCAGTAACTCCTAGACCAGGTTTGTGTTTAATTGCTTTGCTTAAAATAATGGGGGGGGGTTGTATAATTCTTAGAACATTTTTTCATTCTTTAAAGCAGAGTTATCGGTCAGAAATCCATGTAATTGTTTTTAAAAAGATACGCAGAATTGGATCTTTCGCTATCCTTACCCTTCTGCACTGTACCATACTCAATGCCCAGAATTACATTTTAATCAATCCAAACATATGCACGATAGTGCATATTGTCAGTGGGACATACATGGGATTATGCTGCTTAGAAGAAATTGCAATGCAAAATCAGTATCTTTGCCTAGTTTTCCCATGTCCTGCAGCCACGTTCAGAGTCAAGTCACTGTCCTACCACATCCAGGCTTACATACTGATTTAAAATGTCAGAAGCAGCCTCTTTTTCTCGGAGTTCTACTCCTTTTCTCCCTGTAAGTGGAACCATTTTCCTAGTGGGAAAAAAAAGGGACACTCCTTTACATGAGATGGTGCCATTTCTCCTGGATTGTTGCAGTTCTTTTCAGATCCGCTGTTTTACCTCACTAAATACAGTATTTGGGAAGGGATTTTTTTTTCTGTAATTTATTCCCCTGAGAGAAGTTTACAGCAACTAAACTAATTAGGCATGAATCTAAGTAAACATGAAAATGCTAATATGCTTCCAAGTGTCTGCAGTTAATGAATTAGTTTTTGGGTTATATTTATTTTTTAGGCTGTATGAAAATCTCCCACGTAGGCGCTTCCTTTCCTTTCCATGTTCAATGACATCTTACATTCTCTAGCTCCTGTCTCAGACAGGATGAGAGAGGTTGCACCAAACTGTGCAGCAACACACATTGGACAGCCCAGTGATAAGCTTGATAAAAAGGATCTGGACTGAGAATATTAAAAAAATAAAAATAAAAAATAGTGTAATTAAGAAAAAGTATTCATCTTCACATAACTGTTCACAAAGAGTGCATCAAGTTAAAAGTGCAAATACAATTTCACACTGAAAACCAGGTTTATTTTAAAAATAAATTTAGACTACTTCTAGACTTCACCATACTAGACAGTATTTGCATCTATAATACCATCCTCTGGCTGCATTAACCCTGCAATGCCCTAAATACTGAAGTTTAAAACATCTGTGGTTTTTAAAAGGTTACCTCCTGGTTCCTGGGCACATATTTTTGGTCTTCAAACTCTTCTGTGCATTTAGTCTTTTCTTCTTCTAGCAGCTGACACCAAAACCGTTTCTCATAGCCAAATCTGAAACCAGGGACACTTTCCAGTTCACATACTAACAGGTTACTAGGAATGGGGAGAAATTAATGGCTTATGACACCTCTTCCAATCTCATTATCTCCCACATATTTGAGTGAAGTTTTCATTGAGTAAGATGCCGTAACTCACCTCATCTTAGTTCTGTTTGACTCCCTTACCATTAATGTTTAGTAAAAGACTTCCGACAACTCTTTTCCTTATCTAATGATCAAGAAGGTAACCTGCTGAGCTTTGAGCCATTGACTGCTCCACAGTTACAGAATGCTCCTTGTTGATAGAAGGCTATTTTCCTAACATAACAGAAAATTATGAGCACAAGCCTGATTCTGCCACTTTTAAGAAGTAGCAGGCAGAACAGCAATACCATCAGTATTTCAGGTATAATAATTATATTACTTCCTCGCTATTAATGAATGCAACTTGCCCACGTAGGGTCCTTGATGCCAAGTAAGGCTATTTGCCAGACTAAGAGGTTATCACTCTGCTTTCTGCTGATCCCATCACCCATTTCATCATTACCGGCGGTTACAGGCTTCTCCAACTGTCAACTAATGGCATATGTAATTGCTTCTAACCCAGTTCTGTCTAAGTGAATCCAACAGCTAAAACTCTTCTAGTAATAGGGGTTATCTAACACAGCTCTGTTTGGCAAAACTGGCTTATGGAGAGGCTGCACGTGCGGTTACCCTGGCAGATTGGAAAGGTTGGTAATTTGAGGGATGGGGTGATGAACAGCTGAAGATGAGGTGTGGAAGAGCAGGAAAACATTAACGCAAATTAACTGAATCCAACATGGCAATCTGATAGTAGTGTTACTGTGCTCTCTCACCTTTACCTTTCAGATAGATACACAGTAAATGTTGATGTCTGGTTTAACAAAGCACTGTTTACAGAACATCAGACTTCATCGGCTGCTTCTTTCTCCTGCCTCATTTTTGGCTTTGGATTCCAGAATATCAGCCCAGAGAACACAACTACAGTACTATTAGTGAAATCATAGTTGCTTTAAAGAACAACATGGATTCTGAAAAATAAAGCTCTCCTGATATTTTCCAAAGGAGAATGTTGTTTCCTTAGTCTAGCTCTTTTTAAATTTTAGTTTACACTGGTTGGCTGCTGGACATTTAGTCCTTAGGGACAATCTGGCAATTATCAGTTTCAGACTTTTTCTAGCCACCCAGGAAGGACCTGAAGTTCAGAATTTATGAATTAGAGAACACCTTGCACTTAGAGGCATGGTTGTTGAGAGTTTCTGAACAACCATCATAAGGATCTGATGGCTGCAAGTTACCATCACCTTCAGCCCCCTGCCACTTCTCCCATGCTGAATGGTGTGTTAAAACATTTTCATACAAATCTTTTTTTCTGCAAAACAATCATTATTTAAATCACACAAAGACATGAGAATAGTTACAACACAGAAAAATTCCAACAAACTTTTGAACTTCATTGATTTCCATAACTGCATTTTTTCTCAGTTGCTGCCCATCTATAATTAATAGCTGTAAAAAGGGGAGACATATTTAACAAATTTAGGACATACCTGGTTAAGTTGCCACAGTCACAGCTTTAACAGAAGAGAAAGGGAGAAGCAGTGGATGAGCAATGATGGTGTGGTACATAGCCAAAGTGTGTGGGCGATGTTATTTGGCCTATCCTAAGCATTTTTTTCAGTTTTCTGCTTATGTTTCACCAATGAATATAAAGTCAATGGGATTTCAGAACCTGGTCCAGCAGTCAGCCAGGCACAGGGGCTCCTGCATCTCCATTCACACCTACTGAGTGTGTTGTTTAAGGCTTGCTGATAAGGACAAGCTGATCAAATTATCATATCAACACTGCTTTGCAGTTTGCACTTGAGACTTTTACCATGCCCAAGGTTTTTAGCTCTTCCCAGGCACACGAGCTCCTGCCACTTTGTAATCAAAGCTTTCAGCAACCAACATTAAAATTGGAGGGTTTTGTTTGAAACTTCCTCCATTCAGCGTACAGAGTTTAAAGAGAAAGAGGTGGGAATATTTGAGTAGTGTCACAGTCCCACACCACTAGCTCCTATGTCCTTGTCTCTCAGGAAAGCCCACCAGGCTCCAGGTGCTGCCCAGAATCCAACAAACACATTCCCTCAAACGGCAAAAGCAGGTGTCTTTATGTCACCATTATAAGTTTTTTTATAATGCTTTTCATCCAACACTATAGGCCTTGCAGGTTCCTGACAGTCATAGAGTCTGAACAAAAAGCAGTATACATAGGTCTACCATAAAATAGCATTTGCTCATTGCATTTGGACTGACACTTTCATTCTTTTTCTTTTTTTTTTTTTTAAAAAAAAAGATCCTAATTGAAAGCCCTGCAGAGAAGCTGTCAAGTTAAATTTATGACAAAAGTAGCTGCTTCTGCAGGTTGTTTTTCAAATTGCTGGCTAGAAATGTGACTGACGTGTGTCACATGCATGACAGAAAGAGCTCGTTCTGAGGAACATTTAAAAATCAGTATTTTTATAATTGATCTGAGGTTTGTGAAATGGGAAGACAAGGACACTTTCCTGTTTTTCAGAGCATTATAGGCCCTGTTTCAGAAAATTACTTCCTCGGGAAAATTTCTCTTAAGGGCAGCATTAAAGCATAAGTTTAAGTCCCACTGAGACTCCAGCAATATTGAAGGCTAAGTACAGATTTAAATGCTGTGTTAAGAGGTTGATTTTCTGATAGACTTTCAAAATCCACTATTCAGGGAATATGCATTTAAATAGGGGTTCACACCCGCAAGCTGTGCAAACACTGCCAGCAATAATGAAATGCTGGTAGGCAGACATTTCTGAAGCACAAAGTTCCACAGTTTCCTCTTAGCTGAAATTTGTTCACATCCTTCTGCCTGAAAGCTTTTCCCCAATACTCACTTTAACAGCAATTAGTAGATCAACATATTTTATCAACAACTGGAGTTATACTGGAGTTATACCTTTGATTTCAATTAGACTTGGGTCAGGTCCTGAAAAAAAAGACAGGCTATTTCAACAAATGAATTGAGGAAGTCTTTGTGTCTTGAAAGTGGTATATAACAGTGATTTGAATGTGTATTCATCTGCCCTGTTATAGAATTTCTTTGAGTAGAAAAACCTGGTTTTCTTTGTTTTCAGGAAGAATCACCAATTCTGAAGAATTTTCTTAAAGACATCAAAATTGCCCTTATAGCAATGTCTGTGTATTATTGGATTATTTTATTGCCTTTTTTCCCTGCATTTCTTTAAGCATTCTGACTAAAAACCACTTCTACTTTCAAAGCCTTTATTTTCACAAATTTTCTCATTTCATCAACACATATGTTTTCTCCAAAGCCTTTCCGAAAACTCCATTATAATCAGAATTTGAATTTTAAATGAAAAAGAAAGTATGTAGTGAAAAGGGTAGAACAGATGGGGGAATAAAATAAACCCCAACAAAACACAAGTTCTTTCAGCTGTTGCTGGAATATAATAAAGCCTCTAAAATCACAAACAAGTTTTTTCTTTTCCCACTGCTCTCTTTACCTTCCCTGGATTTTTTTTTTTTTTGCAGTAATTCCCAATTTTGCTGCCATAATTTCAGCTGCTTGGATATGAAAAATATTGGAAGCCCCAGCACAGGGGGCTGTCAGCACAGGCTTGGCTGTCTAAATTAGAAGGTTAGTCTCATTAAGCTTTTCAACAGTGAGCGGAGAGAGACAGACTCCTTCAAAGTCTGGGAGTTAATTTCCACATCCATCATCTGTTATGGTCACACAGGCTGCCTAACGTTAGGAAGACAACACGCCCATTTCTTTGGGAACTTCATTTCCTCTTCTAGACACCAAAAGAAGAAAGTCACCAGATTTCAGAAAGCACAGGAGAAGCCTCATTTGCCGACCTGAGCATTCATACAAAGCCACTAGTCTGCACTACCTAGATGGACACAATTTTTTAATGTTAATTATCTTGTGAATTATCGCATCTTTCTTTGCAAGCATTGCACCACCCAGGCTCAAGGTATCCTTCCTGCAGGATCTTTATCTCCCCTGGGATGTGCAGTCCCGCTGTGACCAGTTCAGGGAAGGTGTGTTTCAGGGCTGCTAGATCCTCAAGCACACCCTGGTGCTGCTGGAAAACTGTTTTTAAATCCCAATGCATGGTTTGAGTGTTGTGACAGTACCACAACCATGTTAAATGTACTCAGTGGGTGACATCAACAACTGTGACTGTTCCAGATCCAGCATGGTAGCTGTCATACTGCACTCTTTTAATAGTTTAACATAGGGAAAAATGACAACGAACAGTAGTAAAAAGAGGCTACATCATTATACCTGATAGCAGGAGCATGCCCAATCTGACGGATCAGTGAGAACGGTGTTAATCCTGGCCTTGGGGGCCAGAGAAGGTGCTCATTTGGGAGCTTGCTACGAACAGAAATTATTGGCACTTTTCTCAAAGACGAAATGACTTGTTGCATTGACTGGAATGGGGAAAAAATTCAGGTACCTGGACAAGAGAGAGATAGAAATATGGATTATAAAGCAGAGTTAGTCTAATCCCAAAACTATTAACAATAAATATTTATATTTATTATAGGCAAGGTTTATCTCCAGGATATATTTTTCTGTGCGAGTAAAAGATTAATATTAACTGAAATTAGACTGTAAGGACTTAAACCCACTAGGATTGTGTTTATAGAGAAAGCTTCAAGTAAATATATGTTACTGTCACTATTTTATAGCAGAGTAAGGTGAAATGCAGATATCCAGATTTCCACTCCAGTGCTAGTAGAAACACCCAGAAGAGCCCAAAGTAATCAATCTGTTTATCAGAGCAAAAACTATTTGAAATTTTACAATTTCCTTAATATCGATTCCTGCTCACTGATAAGCTCTAAAGAGCTCATCTCATTCAGTTAATGTTACCTGTTTGTTTATATTATATACCCAGAGTATATTATGACTTCATCCATGTATAGCCACAGAAGCATTGGTAAAATTAGATCTTTCTGAAGCTCAGTTCCTAATTACTGGAGACTGGGCTGGCTGAACGATGCCTTTTAGCTGCAGGGTACTGCAGCTAGACAAGTCTAAACTGTTAGGCTTCAAAACTCAAGCTAGGGGTTCTGATCACAAACTAGCCACTTCCAAGCAAAAATAAACCCCCCAAAAAACAGGGAAAAAAAGAGGGGAATACCCCACAATTCTTCACATAATAGGTGACTGATGGAGACCGACCTGTTTCCCATTGCTGATGCTCAATATTTTCACAATGTTGTGGAATCACTCATCCTTTTCACTTCTTACCCTCAAATACGTACGCAAAGGTTTGTTGTTCCTAAGAAGCACCTTTGTATGCTGCAGTGATTTGGTTTACTTAAGGGATGTCTCCTTCCTGCTTGCACAATTCTGACCACGTTGTCTAACTCCTGTGGCTCCCTCAGCGGATGGGCAGCCCGAGTGAAGCGTGCCTGTTCCTTGCTATTTAGGGCCTCTGGCTGACTTCTGACAAGAAACTGCTGGTGAGGCAATTCCTGGGATCAGACTCCTCAAACTAATCCCAACAGCTCTATTCTGTCTTGTTTGTCATTAAATAAACATCATTGGTATCTGAAAGAGAGCCAGAAACAGATGTGCTAATTATACCAAACCAGCACCTTTATTTAATCACCCTTTTTATCATTATTCACTAACTAGTAAATTGAGTATTTACACAACATATTAAAAAAATGCACAACACACATACCTCAAAAAAATCTGTGCCTGCCTAGAAACCATTACCACCCATGGACTGTGTACCCATAAGTAAAACGCAGCTGAAGTAGCCTGATTGTGGAAAGTGCCTGACAAGCATTCTCACTCGAGCATTTTTTTCTTTATGGAATAATTACAGTTGCTACTGGAGCAGTTTTACTTACAACTTCATTACTGCATAGTATTAAATGTAATTTTATAATACAATTTAGTACATTCTTCCTTCATATACTGACTTACAATATTTTTATTCAATATAAAAATTCTCTCACATCAGTTTACTTCAGTAATTCTCAGACCCAGCACTTTTCATAAATACACTATTTCCAATATCTTAGTTCATTTTGCACATTTTGGTGACTTTCTGTGAGAACTAAAGGCACTGGACTTTGCAGAAAAGACCCTTTCAGGTAATTTTCATAATAGCTTTGTGATTAAGCACTGCTTTTTTCCTGTAAAAATCACCAAAGACTTTCAATGCCTTTGACACAAAGAGCTCCTGCTATTTAAGATATTGACAAAGCACATAATAACTGTACCTGGTTGCTATGGCAGAAAAATCTAAACTCTTGGGTATAAAGGATTTGGGATGGCAAAATGCTGGGAGTGAAATGGGAAAGGAAAGCTATCTCAGCCAGTATGAACTTGCAGGACTTAAAGAAGTGGGTACTTAGGCAGTAAATGACAGGACTGTTCAATTACTGTAGAGTATGTATGAAAAAAACTGCAGCTGCTCTGAAGCAGATACAAACTGCTGTTCAATCCTAAGGTTTAAAGAAACATCTCCTTTGATACACGAAACCATTAACTACAGTCCTCCTGGACTTCTTTGGGTGTATCTTCTGCAATAAGTTGATGAAGATCATTATAGCTGATGCCACACGGAAATACATACCTCTGGAGTCAGACCCACTATGGCAGTTGCTATTCATGCATTTCCTCAAAACAGAGATGTTGGAGAAATTCAACAGTAATAAAGGAAAAATAGTGCTTTTCCCAGAATGGACAAGAGTCATATGAAACCAAAAGGCTTTGAACAGTGTTCCTTAGAGGCTGCTATCAACTCGTAATGCCTCAAAACAAAAGTACGAATGGTGGTGATGGTAAAGAAACATCAACAACAGCATCTTGTAGCTATTTATGCCAGAGCACAATCCTTATTTTCATGTAGCCAGATAGCACTATTAGTCTTATTAGCATGAACACAAAAGAAAAAAAAATATGCAGAAAGGTGCAGTATTTATCAATTTGCTACATTTAAGTAATTTTCTTACCATCGTAACATTAGTTATCCCCACCAAAATCCTGCAATTTTCCAAAGGGTCTTAATGCATGGATATTTCCAGCAATTGAAGCATGGAGGATCAAGAACCAGCCCAGAACAGCAGCACCTTTTGAAAATTAAAAAACAAACAAGTCAGTCTCAGGAAACAAGAACAACATGTTTATTTTACTTTTCCTTAAATGTAATTATTCTGACATATATGATTGAAAATCTATGACTGAACATACAATCCATCTACGTCAACAATTTACTCCAAATACTTTAAACTATTAACATGAACAAGTTGTTAAACTTCTAATTTTCACTGCTTACCTTGCTTTTTTCCTTCTCCTTTGTTTTGACACTCAAGATGAGCGAAATCAGTTTCACTTTTGCTTAGAGAGCTAGTGCTCTTTTTTTATATCATAATCATATAATAAACAATACAGCCTATCAATAAAATACCTGGATACATTCAAAATATATATCAGTTAAGGATGGCATATTTTAATCTTGGAAGCATTGAACTGGCATTGAATATCATACATTGAGAGGCTTTATAAGAACATACCTTTTAGAGTAAATTTGGCTTATTATCAAAACATGCACATGACTAAAGAAATTCCTCCTCCAGTAATCCAGCAATGGTAGCTCGTAGCTCTCTAGGAGGAAAACACAACTATTTTCTGAGTGTCAGTGAGATCGTATCAACTCCTTTGTTAATGGCTAGAGACGTCCAGGAAACAACATGATCTTACGTACGCTTTTCCAGACAGCTCCTTGGTATTCTCATCTTGAGCTGAGAGACTTAGAGTAGCTGCAGGACTCAGGTTTTGTGACACCAACTGCTCCTAAAACAGTAATACTTGCAGTTTTAGGTTGGTCGACTTCAGAAAAAATTTGGAGAGGTTCACAGAGGTGTATTAACCCCAGTTGAACATTGCCACAGCCGGACAAACAGGTTGTGAAGATGATGATCTCCAATACAACAACAGGTTTAAGCCCACTATAAAGCTTTCGGATCATGACAACGTCTGGAAGGAAATGAAGAATTAACTCAAAGAACTCCTAGTACTCGGAACTTCGATAGTCAAGAACTAATAAGAAAACGTCTTTGCAAGGCTTAATAATAGTTCTAGGATTATGCATAAATTTGTTCCTGTTACATTTTGCATAACAGTGTTCACTAATTATTTTCTTATCTCTGAAAAACTACCAAAAAATCACTGCAAAAAAGCAACTAAAACAAGCAATCCAAAGTGGCACAACTTTTAAAATTCTTATAAATTGAACCTTGTATTCGTTCTTATCCCAACCTGCAATTATTCTTAGCCTCAATGTACTTCAGGTGACCTAACCAGAACTCATTATGCCAGACTTAACCCTATTAGATGTAATTACTCCACCATTATAGTCACTGAAATCCTAGCACACAGCATGCTTCAGATGGAGTCTTAAGACCACCATCTTCCTTAAAGGTTTTACAAATTATGGCACTGTACTATGAAAATTAAAAATATGATAAATGCCCTTACAATCGAGGACACTTGAATTTTCCCTGGTTTATACTAAAAGTCTCCTTCTACAGCTCCATGCTCCAGATGCTAATCTGGAACACAGAAATCTTGATTCTATCTCTGGTCCGGTGAGACCTCAGGCTAAAAACTTAGTGTCTCCATGTCTTAAGTACCCCTTCTGTAAAATGCAGGTGAAAATGCTACCCAGGGACAATTGTCAACTGGTTGGATACTTCAGGCACATTTACATAAGTGGCTTCCATGATGTGATAATAATAAGGGAAAACATGGATTAGAATGCCTTTCATTTAACTATCATTAATTTTACTGACTCCAGTTTAACGGATTTATTTCTCTTCATACTTATCTTAGCACTTCACAATACAGTATGAAATGTGAATTTAATAATTTAATTAATATATCTCTTTTTTTTCCACAGGATTGTTATGAAAAATATAAAGGAAAGACTAAATCTAGCTGCTGATCTTGAGATACTAGAATGAGTTCACTTCCTGAGTAAAGCATTCATCATTGTCTTTTGGTTTTATTCTTTTGCTCATTTAATTAGTTTCATTCCCCTTTGTACATTTTGACTTGTAAAGTTACTGTACACTTATGATATCTTCCACAGAAAAAATAATATGGCCATGCAATTAGCATTACCAAAATACATGTGGGGATAAATTAAGTATGCCCTAGAACTGCTAATATCAGCTATTTCCTAATTTTTGAGACACTGACTGTTGATATGGGTTTAATTGAATCCATTTGGATAATATGTATACTCTTGTACATAAAGACACGCTTTTCTCAATTATATTAATATGTTTTACACCAACTATAACTATGTCTACAGGGAAAAGATATTACTAAAGTTGTTATTTAATAATTAATCAGATTCTAATCACATTTTTTATGTTTCCAGCCAGCTCAGTCATTTACATGTTTCAATATTTACCAAATAGTTACATTTTGATATAGAAAGTCTCAGTAGAAAAAAAAAGTTGGAAACGTATACAGACACAAGCCCTTTATTTCTCACCATTCTACTTAATAATTCTCTTCTTGCTTTATTTTTGCATTGCATAAAATCTGTCAGTTTGGGTGAGTGTTTTCAAGAGCATATATAGGGCTCAGAACACACAACTCTCATTTTAAAAGACATCCAGGCGGATTTTGAATTTCAGAGTACCATTTGCATTTGCCATTTTAAATGACAACTCCTATTTTTAGGTCTCCAATGTGCTTTAAATCATTTTAACCTCACTACCTCTGAACACGTTTTTTTTCCCCTGCTCATCCTGTCTTCACCGTGCATTTGAGAACTCTGCTATTTCTTTGAATTCATTAGACCCAGCTTCTCCAGACAGCTACGTGCTCTCTTAACATTAAATGCCTACTTGATTATCCTGGTGTTATTCCTCACTGAAAATAGGCACAGTTAGTGAAGTGGAACAGAAGGGGATCAATAAAACATCTCTCTCTGTTGTTACTAGTGTTCTTCATGTACTGTGCATATTCGCTGAACATAAAGCAGCACTGTAAAAGACAAAAATAACCTTCAAATTGTCTCAAACAGACATTAATCACTTTGCTTTATATCATCATTTTCTCTTGATACGAGACCAGACAATACCAATGCTAAGCACACAGCCAAGAAACAGAGAAAGATGGATGCATATTATAAAGATTAACTAACACATTTTTAGGCTATAAACTCACTTTGTATCCTCTTACTGAATTCTCCAACTTAATAACTGTATCCTATCCCATCCCATAATGGTTCTCCTTCCAGTTAGCTGTTTTCTCATCTCATGATACCTCTTCCCAAGCTTCTT
This sequence comes from Eurystomus gularis, assembly GCA_013400335.1. Lineage (NCBI taxonomy): Eukaryota > Metazoa > Chordata > Aves > Coraciiformes > Coraciidae > Eurystomus > Eurystomus gularis. Next base: position 90,865 of record VZZY01009183.1, on the reverse strand, counting down.
TCTGCAAGACACCAAGCTGAATCTCATCCTGAATGATTTTGCTACGCACCCATAATTATAACATTATTTGAGTATATTTTTGAAAGTCCCCTGAAACAGCTAATTAATCTTGTCTTTCTCCTGAAAATTATTTGGTGTAGTCAGGATCATGGTGGAAAACAGATGTTGTGTCTGGAGCTGACCTTTTTTGGGGGAATAAATTACAAACAAAACAACCATTCTTCCAAGGCTTGTGGCATTACTCTGCTGTTAGGATATGCCCCTGTGTATTCAGCTTTTTGCACAGTAGAATGAGAAGGCAACATTATGCTCCTCCTTAAGGCAAAGTGATCATCTCCTCTGGGAGGACTTTTTCAGGCTGGCAGAGGGGAGACATCATGTGCCTAAATCAGGAAAGAAGCAAGGAGGAAGGAGCATTATTTTTAGTCTAAAAAGCTTCCAAATCTTTGGTAGAAGGTGGCATACAGAAGGTGGCTAAACTGAAGCTAAATGCCAGATGATTTCTACACAGAGACCTTTTTATTCTTCATTGATTCTAACTGTATTTTTGGAGACATATTTTAACAAACAAACTGTTCTTTGGGAAAGTTCTTCAAAATAATAGATACAATGAGCTTGACTTCAAACAGCAAGAATATATACATTTTGGTTTTTTCCTTCATTTTCCACTTGGTTTTTCATTCTGCTTTGTACCTTTCTGTTTACTTGTTTGTTTCTGCATCTTGAATTCTCATATTTTAGCTTGCATCTGAATTCTCCAAAGGCTTTCCAGAGGATGCCAAGGAAGGGACTCCTGAATTCTTTCTCTAAATGGAAAAAAACTCTTAATGATTTCTGTTCCCAAACCATAGCACCGTTTGAGAACAATTTCATTTGCAAGCTATAGAGCCTTTTCTTCCCAAAGACGTGAGATCACAGAACCACAGGATGCTTTGGGTTGGAAGGGACCTTTAAAGGTCATCAAGTCCAGTCCCTGCAGTGCACAGGGAGATCTTTAACTAGATCTGGTTGGCTCAGAGCCCTGTTGAACCTGACCTTGAATGTTTCCATCATGGTAAGAGTCAATCAAAATCATATGCTACCCTCTGCCTGTTTAGACTCATGCTGGTTGTACATCTTACCTTGTCCCTTGCTTCTCAGGACTTGGGAAAATACAAAATAATTTTCTTGAATTTTGTGATCACAGAATATAATAGATCTGCATAGATAAGCTATAAAGAAGTATGTCAAGTCACAAGTTTCGTATGAATTTTTTCTCTCTCCTATGAGCCTCTGGTAGACAGAAAGTATGCAAGTGTGAACTCCAGAAATTCATAACGATGAGAAAGGAAGGCTGGCTTTGACATAAATGAATATCAGAGGCAGACTCATTGCCTGACTCAATAAATTTGGCCTGTGTGCGCTCTTTCTGTCCTCCAGAAGTGTTATCCTGGTTGAGCACCTTCTATATTTCAGAATATAGAAACGCCGCAAGCAGCTGATGCCCACTACATTCACATCCATTTGAAAAGTGTAAAAAGGTAACACTCTTGGAAACTAATTTCTTTGTACCTCATTCCATCCACCTGAAATTTCACAGGATTCTCTCTAACACATTAGATCGCATTTGGTAAGTTTAGAGGGATAGTTGTTTCTCAGTAAGACACTTTTTTTGGAGTTTCTCAGTAAGATCTAAAACACGTCTCTCTCACGTCCAGACTTTGAGTAGACAGAAGATTTTCAGAAGCTCATTACATTTGGAAGCATGTCTTCTGCTAAAAACAAATGAGGTTTAAAGATCCAAAATCAGTTCTAGTTTGAAGGTCACTCCCCACGTTTATCACCTCTTAAAGGCCTTCCTGGAATCCATAAAACAGTGGCTTTTCTAGATGTTTTCCGAGAAAACTACAATAAATTCACACTTGGTGCAAGCCAGCACTTTCCCAGATGGTTTATCATCAATATTTAAATCATTGCAGCAAGCGTCCCTTTTTCCACATAAGGCAAAACAGTAGAATGGAATTGGGATGAACAATGTAAGTGTATGTTGAAAAGAAAAAAATGGGTTTTGGTGAGATTTTACTAAGAAGTAAACACTTAACTTAACTCATAAGCGAGGAAATCAGTGAAGTGTGCTATTAATCATCTCCTCCCGTAAGACTGCTTTCCTGAAGTACTGCCTCAGGACCACCAAGCCCATAGACAAAGCTCTGGAAGTATAAAAGAGCAGCTCTAAATGGAGTGTTCAAATAAATACCCAGATTGCACCTGATAGTTAAATTTGAAAGCACACTTATATCTAGTAAATATACGCATTTTCAAGTCTAATGGACATGTCTTTTCAAATAAGGGCTGTGTGCATGGAACAATAGTTGCAAATCATAGCATTCTAATATCCTTGGTGAAATCAAAGCTAACAAGTTATAAAGAGACTGAAACTTCCTACTCTCCATCCCACGAGCCCACAGGAATAAGATGCATTCAGTTTACTTTATTAAGAAGTGTTATTAAACCAATCAATCCAGGACCTAAGGCTTACATGAATCAAAAATAAGCTTTATTCCTACATGTTGTAACACTCAATATGTCCTTTAAATTAACTTTTAAATCACAAAAAGATGCTATCTTGGATCTGGTCTCCAGAGCAAAGCTTTATAAAAGAAGACTCAAGGTAGTTATTAATTAAGTAAAACTTGCAGAAAAGGAGAAATAAATGGTAACCAACTGTGTTTCGACACTGGCCACTTTCTCTGCTGTGAATTTGCTCAGAACCATAGTAGAGCATGAAAGGACGAGTCACAAACTCCCAGCACACTGACTAATTGAAAACTACATTTTGAAAGAATGGCCACTGTTCCCACTAAACTTTTCTTAATAGTACTTGGATTTCTTTGGTTTTCTGAATTTTTTTTTTAAGAATTATAGTCTTCAGAGCCAGCATACTGCAAAGGTATGTGAAAGAAGCAGGGCTGCAATAAATCCCCGAGAGAAATGTTGCTGTGGAAGAGCACTAAGTAGTAAGATGTGAAAGACAGGCAGCTTCTCAGATGCCGCACAAAGCTTGAATTATTTAGATCAGATGAAATACTCTAAAAAAGGGATTAGATGAGAAGTAATAAGGCCGGGGATAATACAGATGCAGGAAGATGGTTATTAAGTCTCTTTCACTCCTAATCACTGGCAAAGAATAACTTGTTTCTGTTACTCTGTTATTGACTTCTGTTGAGTCATTTCCCACTCATTAGTTTAGAAATCTCACAACCGTTACAGAGAGCAACAAATATGCCTCTGTATGCTGTACAGCATCACCCAGACAAGTTGTACTGGAGATCTCATCAAGCTGGACTGCCTTCAGTGTAGAGATGGTTCTCTCCACGCTGGAATGCACTTAACTGTGTTTCTATGAGCATCCTTTTACATTGATATCTTCTCATGGGCTGCAATCTAAGACATTAACAAGAAAAACAAGACCTCTGAGCCAGATTCTGCGGTTTCTCATGCTACTATCTCTCATATTTTGCACTCAGGTAGCTCAATGGCTGCAGCAGCTTTTGCAGCTGTTATCCCTTCTCACCACAGAGTAAATGGCTTCAAGTCTCTTTAGCTAAAGGTTTGAACAAAGGTTTGCATAAAGGAGTGAATGAAGCAGCTCCTGCAAGGCACTACTTTCCTCCTGCACAGGAGGGCTGACCAGGATTAAATAGAGAATTAGCAGGGCTCAGCCAATGTGTAAGTCACCAAAAGAAATAATCCTCTCCAGACAATATATGGTTGGGATGTAACACTCCGTATATTCCAGGCACTTCTGTAAGGTAATGCAATTGTATAATTTTGAGACTGGCCAGTCTCAAAGCCTCACTCTAAGCCTTATGCTACTGCAATGGAGCCTATTGATTAGATACCTATTTATGTTATAAAGGTACTTTACTATATAAAGTAATTTTTGAAAAAATCCTACTTCTCTGTGGGGAAAAAAAATCTATTTAATATGTTTTAACTTAAATAAAATGACCAGTTTGAGGAAAAATTAAGTAATATGTCTAATAAAATCATAAAATGCAATTTTAAGCTACAGTGAACTGAGTAAAATATGGAATAGGAGCTTGCATTTTTTATTAGAGTTCATTAATCTTGTTAATGACTTATTGAATATTGCTGCACATTATAAAAATTGATCCCAGTGGCTACACGGTTATGTGCTTTAGCAACCTCTTTCAACAGCCACGTTTAGCTGACAGAGGATTTCTCCAGTCCTTTCTCTGCAACATTGCAGGGAACACTGCAGCAGATGTGATTTATGGCTGGAAACTGTTTAAAAGGTTTAACATTGTTCTGAACCGAACATCAATATTCACCTTTTTCTCCTCTGCATGGGTAAGGGGAGTATATGGATACTCAACAATGGAATAAGTTACCTGTCAATGCAAGCCATCTGCTTTGCTTTCTCTATTTTGCTGTCCTGAGTTGGCTGCAATTTTATTTTAGATGTAGAACATTTTAATAAGTCTATAGCTTCAGTAAGTTACAGATAACAAGAGAATTTCTGTCCCAAGTTTGAAAGTTTACACACCCACTCAGGGTATCCATCAACGCAGAAGGATCCTTCAGCTAGCTCCTTGCAAAGAAAGGCCTGATTTGAAGCGCTGCCTTGGCCTGATTGTGGCCTTGCTCCTTCCCTGCTGAAACTTCCAGGCTCCAACAGGATCCGTGTCTGTACGTTAAGCACAAATCCAAAGGATGCCACCTGGGATACATTCATATCCCTGCTGTGATAAAGCTTGAGGACATCCTAAACCACACCAGCGTGCAGCATCTCAACCGAACTGTTCCAAAGAAAGCATCCCCTTCTCGAAAAAACTACACTGAAATAAATGCCAGTCTACCGTGTTGGTGCATTTTGCGCAGACAGTGGTAAAGTATTTGATGTGTTGTAATATAAAAAGGAGAAGGGTCGTATTATAGTCCACATTCTCCTGTATTATAGACACATAAAATATAATCTGACAATAAATAGAAGCTTGAAAGAAGCAATGCCTACGGTATAAACACAAATCCTGAAGGGAGGGCTGTATAATGCAGCCCGCATTCCATATTAATGTAAACCACTCCGAAAAGAAGACAGACACAGTGAATCTGATTGGAAATGAAGGAGAAAAAGCTGACATGGGATTACTGGCTTTTAATGCTTTTCTTATCCAACCTGTTGTACACGTGTTTGTTTCTTTTGAATTAAGTTTACTGGCCAAATAGTGGAAATGAACATACCTGTATGTTAATAATTCCTTTTAAAAATGAAATTTAGAGATATTTAGGGACAACCTGGATACAACTAAACACAAATGAGGATTCATAGTACACATTAAAAGGAATTATTTCAAACCTTATTTCTAAGTGAAACAGAAGCAATTAACAGTATCATTAAATACTATTATCAACTCACCATTTCAGGAGAAGCAAAAAGGAGGCCTGGGAGAACAATTTTCCCCTAAAAAAGAATGGAAATCATAACAAAGACAAAACCAAACTACTTCAGATAGCGTGTCACTATAGCAAATACACTATTACTGTATCACAAAGCATTTAACTACAGTAATGATTAGATAAATAGCACCATTGTTTTATATTTAAAAAAGAAAAGATGTGTTTACTACAACTGGAAGCTAAATCCCATAAAGTGTGGTTCATTTATTAAACAAGACATTGATCCTCATAGCTTTGTCATCCCAACTATGAAGTACCTTTTTATGCAAAGTCTTTGGATTTCTCTAAATTGTCCAAGCTGATTCCCATTCCCTTAGTTGAGCAAAGTCATCTCTGAATTCACGGACTTTCCCCAGATGTATGTTACCAAAAAGGAAACAAGAAATCAGCTCTATCTAATTTATCTCATAAACTCATTTATCATTCATACTCTCATTTATTGTGTTCCCAAAGGCACTCAAGAATTAAGTAACTAAAGATAGCAATTAATAATTAAAAGATCCAGGTAGATTTAATAGGAAATTAACTCCATTATTATCTCAGAGCTTTCTACCTCACTACTGCAGTTTTTGCAGGGCTTTCTCCCATTGCTGTTTTTGCTTATAAAAGTCAAGAATCCTGACAAGATGTTGGAGTTGGCGATACGCTTGCTAAAGCGGTTCACTGGAAAGTGTGCCATGCCAATTTATTTGTAGGTGACCCAACCAACAGAAATAAATATACTCATTTATTTTAGAAATACAGAAATCAAGAAAATGTTTGCAAGAGTAACCTAAGTATATATGATGGAAACAAGCAAAAGCTGCACACTTATTACAATTGCTTGAGAGGGAGGATTCACATTTCACTGAACTACTGCATTTTATGTTCTTGAGATTAATCCTATTACTCTTTGGCTAGAATCCTGATGCAGCTCCCATTTAGTGGGCAGCACAGTTAATCATGATTTTATATGGCTCATAAAGCAGATGAAGTCTCTTCTATGTATGTGACAAAGTCTGTCTTACGTTTGTCACAGCTCCCTGCACAGGCGAGGGAAGCTGCTGGTTTCTGACTGGTGAAGAGTCAGAGGCTGGAGTGTATGGCAAACCTTCCTCCTCATACGGGGTTACGAGTAGCAACGGTTCCACTGTTCTAACAGATTAGCTCATTGGGTTTACGTTATTACACTTGATGAGCGCTGTATAAATCCTTTATACAAGTTAGTGCTTTAATCTTTGATATTTCAGGTGGCATGATTAATGTCCTTCAGAGAAAATGAAAACGCTCACAGCTCTGCGCCCTTCATTTCTTGCTTGTACAAGCCAAGCTGTCATTATGGTTTAGCAGTTCTGTCACTCAGGGGATCATGTACTTTGTTTTTTGGATCTTTCTCTGCTGGAGATGGAGAGTGTAATGGATATTTACAAAATGAACAAACGCTGAGATGTTTATTAATTTACTTACATGTCTTTTCTCTATAGTTAGCTTTGCTTGTATTCATGTTTCTTTTTACTAAACATAGGTGACCTTTTATTTTTTCTCTTCTTGCCCTTCCATTTTAAATTCTGCATTATCCTCCATTCCAGACTGTACACAATTCCATCTCTGTTTCTGCAGTGTCCAGCAGATCTTGTCATCTCACCTGAGAGTCCTCAAGTCATTGCAAGCTTCCCTTTAGTACCATGTTCAATAACGCCACTAAGCAATCTTTACTTTAAAAACCAAAATGCTCTTAAAAGAGTTTTGCTAGTCTTGAAAAGCAAGTTTCCTGGATTTTTTTCTTCCTTACCAATTAAGGAAAATCACTGTAGTTGATCACAAAGTTCTGTCATTTTCATTTTGGACAATGAGACAGACAGAGAGATCTATTACCTGTTAGGTATGCTATTACTCCCTGGTAACTTGTATCATACATGATACACTTATTTATTCCTACTATAAAGGGTACATTTGAAATACTTACTGTGTTAAGGACAATGACAAAGAAAAGTTTGACTTTCACCAGACCAGAGTTCTGATGCACAGAGGACCACACCTATGCAGAAGAAAATGTCGTAATTCCCTACAAAACATTTTATTGTTTTCAAAATATGAATTTTCAGGATATATATATCAACAAACAAACTGTTCCCAACCAAAAAATAACTGGCGAGAAGCTCAGCTGTGAGATTAACATACACCTAAAACCACTCTGGATAACCCCAGCCTTCCCATCGCCTCCAGTTCTAACTCCAGACTTGGAAGATGTCATTTTCTTCTCTTCTGAGTTTGTGCTAATGCTCAAAACTACGCCACAGTCAGGTTGTTCTCAAAATCTCATTTGCAAAGGTCAAATAAGGACTGAAAAGCAATAAAAACATTTGCTAGGTTGTTGCTAGAACCATGAAAACGATAGCATTATTTCAGATGAGAGTAACAGGGAAAAATACTGGAAGATATAAAATAGTAATAAAGTCTCTAATTATGAAAAGAATCAGGTGCACATAGGATAGTATCAGCCAAAATAATTTATAAAACTCTGTCATACTGAGAGGCTTAAGTGCCAAGCTCATCTGGGAAGCATATCTGGAGCTCTGACGGTAAGGGTTTTTGCTGTTTCTTTCCAGCAACTGCCGTGGACATGTTTACTACAAGTTTATTGTGATGATGATCTCATGCTGGCAACAGTGGTGACTTGTTTTCATGCTGCTCTGTATACTAAGCAACAGCAGCAACAATGTAATTTACTTATATCAACAATAATATTCCTGACCTCACAAAGTCCAAATCAGATGTGTTCGTAGTCTCAAGTACGGTCTCCTGCAGATTTGCCAGATGCCGAACATGACACAGCTTTCAGGCCACATGTCTGGACAGGGGTGCAATATCAGCCGCTGAAAGTCCAACTCAACTGCTTCATAGCACACAAGCCCAACAGGTCTCCCTGCAAAGAGTAAGAGCTACTCAAACACTGACAGCTTTGGTGTCCAGAAAGATCCAGTAAATCCAGCTCCCGAGTACCACGTAACTCCTTTATTGACTTCCTTCAATGATCATCCCTGTCCTTCTTTACCTAAATTACTGTAACCCAAACCTACCTAAACAGTATTAAAAATTTATATAAGCACTAAAAAATTTTGAGCAAGATTAGTGACAATGGTGCCAATGAGAAGGAAAGGAAATGAAAGTGCAAACAGTGGGTATTTGTGAACTACAAAATGATACCCCAAAAATCTTAGCTTCTGATAACCACCTAATAAACAACCTGGTTTGTCTTGAGCAAAAAACCAAGAGACTACTTTCACAGTATGAAGTGGTTTTGCACAGATTGTTGAAATGTTTATCTTGAGTAATGTGGCCATTAGTAACACATCTGAATGGGAAGGATTTTGCTAATGTCTATCAAACAAGAATACTAATCATTCCCTACAAGAATACTCCCTGCGGGATATTTTACAATCCCAGTTCTTGCCAGGTAAGCAATTCCTGTTACTAAGCTGTGCAAAACATTCTTCACGCTCATATTACAGGTATTTTAACATACTTGCCAGCAGCTGGAAGCTGAGCTCACTTTCATCCACATCATGTTTTTACTGTTACACATACATTAAAGTTGACGGACTTACTCTTTTTTTAATTGGGACAAAGGAGAACAATTGATCCCCGTGTGTTCTAGAATGTAGCTCTCAATAACTAAAATACCATCAATTCTTTACTATTCTTTTGGTATCTTCAGCACTTACATAAAAATGCTAGTGTTCACAATCAAAATATGAGGACTGTCTTCATAGATAAAAGAATAGGTTAAATCTTTCTAGCTGCCTGGTCTTTTTTATCTCATCTGTATAAATTTCGTTCTACTGATGAAGTAAGTAGGGTAAGAAAACTCTTTCGGAGATGCTATTCCATTTTATCAGGATCATCACCAGGGTACCTGATAAACAGAACAACCAGGTTTCAGATTCTCTGCAGCTATAGGTAAAAATACATTTCCACTTCCTGCTTCAATTAAATAAATTTTTTTAAAAAGTAAGTTCTTTACTAGAGTATTTCTCTGATGTTTTTTCACACCACAGTGACAGCTAAGGCCCACCTGGAATACGTGCCCTTTCCACAAAATGAACTGGGTTTTATGACTTGTAGGGAAAAGAAAAATAATACAAACAAGGACTTGGCAAAAACCTGCACTGCAATCAGCAGGTGTGATCCTATTGCACTGAAGAGACAGGCGCGAAAGCTTATCAGCTGTTTTGAACCATCAATCACTCAGATTTTTTTATTTTTTCCCATGTTCTGTAATCTTTCCTGACTTAACTCTCACATCCTATTTATTGCCTTAATAAAGAGACATGATCTTCACTTCAGATCATACATTACTGCAATTCCAGGAAAACAGCAAACGTTAAGGAAAAAAAGCCTCCATTGATACAACACAGATTTTGGAGCATCTCATCACATACATGAATTTTACATGAAAATTGCAGTATTGCTTTGAAATAAATGATGTTATAACCATGCTGCAATATAAATAACATTACAGCTGAGAGACTCACTATATCAAATTCTGTGTCGAGGATCATCTGTTCCATCAGTGCACTGGATGAGGCTGCAGGGGACTCCACATTTAGGGAAACCACCAGAAGCTCTCTGTTGCCTTCAGCAACAGCCCATTGCCTTCATCTTCCTCCTCAGTGCCTGCAAACCAGCAACAAAGTCAGCATGAATGGCACCAAAATTTCCACCAGCCAGAGAGGTTATTTCCCGTTTCATCTCTCTGACTTCTACACAGAACCGCCACGCTGCCATCCACTTTCACTTTCAACCTTTCTTCCTTACAAAGAGCAAAACATAATAAAAACCTCCTAACATTCTTTGCTTCGCTTCCTGTTGCATCTTATGTTTCTTTCACAGAGGAGAAGAAAATTGACAGGAATAAGAGTATTCTGAGATTTTTTTTTTCATTTTAATAACAAACAGGGAGATTTAGCAAAATGTTTCCCAGAATTAAGAAGGATTAAATTTCCAAAAGATTTTCCAAAAGGTGATGTATTGTTGGTGCTTATCTTTCTATAGTCTTGAAAGCTCTTCTGAAAGATGTCCTATAAATCCTAAGTCAACATGCTTACCTTTGCATTGATACATAGGTTTAAGCTGTCACTGCTTTTTTTTTTTTTAAAAAAATAAACTCCCGAGCTGTCTTTTAGCTGCTTCTAATTTATTTCATCAATTTTATCTAAATAATCATAATCACCATGTTTGAACAATTGTCTAACAAATAGCATTCTGCTGCTTGGATTAGGATTTGAAAAACGTCATCATGTGTCTAATTGGATATAAAACCACGCAGATACTTGCCCCGAGGCAAAAGAACCCTCCATTGAGTTAATGGGATTTACTTGTCTCTAACTGTGACCACAATATGGGCGCTTGTTTTTCTGTCAGTCTCCCACCGTACTATTTTTGTGTGCGATTCACCCAGGGACAGTGGAAGAAGATGCTGGCCACCCCAACTATAGTCCAGCCAGAAAGTGCAGAAAATGGTGGCTACAGATCACCTTCCTCTTAGTGCAGGAAGCTGTGACATCTGTGACATTCTTGGTGATAACCTTCACCTCCAAAGAGCAATTCAGCTCTGCATTACTGTCAAAGTCAAGTCTGTAAAAAACTCTCATTTGTCTGAAATGACTCACTTAGATCTATACAGAAGCCCATCTCTGAATGCAGGTGATATAGGCAATTGTCATAACCCTGCCAGTGTCCCCAGCTACCATGAAGAGAGAGAAACGTCTTCATAGATTTAACAGAATAAGACGGGAAAAAAGGGGGATAGGGGGAACCTAAAAATTTAAAATCTGCTGAAAGCAATGTCACAATCGTTCATGAGGTTTGGTGCAGTGATGAAGAATGTTAATCTATTTGTGAATAATTTGAAAGACATTCTCAGTAATGACTCAAATGCCCCAGAGACATTGCTCAGGCTAGTGAAAACTTCAGGGCTTCAAAAAATTTAAGAAAAAAAGACTTTTTTTTTTTTTAAAGAAAAAAGCACACCTGGAGGAGACACCAATAGATTTCCCATAATGACAGCTGCACGAAATGAATTTAAAAAGGAAGGGTAAACTTTTCATACACATACAACAGACATTAAAACCAACTGAATCATCAATGTCTAAATATCGCTTGCTCAGAGCTCTAGTCATGAACTAAGAGGATGTTTGTATCAATAAGAAACAAGAAGCTATAAATTAATTGTGGCTGCTCATGATAACTGAATTCAGTTTCGGCCACACATCAGGAACATAAATAAAGATATTTCACGCATGCTGCTGCTGAAAGATCATTGTCTGTATCTGTTTTTGCAAGAATATCCAGTTTGGTTACTTCATCAGGAGCCATTTAAAAGCAACACACCAAGCTAAACTGCATACTGTTCTTCCTGAATCCTCATTTTTTTCATCTTTATCAAAGAGTCATCTAGAATTAATTCAATACTTTTCATAGCCATAGAACAGACGCATATTTTTGTAATAAATATATTAAATAATAAAGAAATAGAAAAAAATAAGTCTTTCAATTATAACTTAGGTTTTTCAATTAAAAAGTAGCTATAATGACAAGATTTGCCCCACTACATTACTTTCTCTTAAACCATTCTGATCCATAAATTTTATAATCAAGATTAATCTACCAGAGCTTTTTTCCACTAGCTGATTCCATCATTGCTCAGATACATGAAGTAATTTACATTAATAACCACAATATTATACAGATTATTTATTTTATAATGAAAGCAGAAAAATATCAAAGCCTCGGCAGAAATTGATATTAAAAGGTTTCTAAAGCATCAAATTTAAATAGCTGTAAAATAGTTTAACTACATATTTGGTAATATAAATCTAATGGCTTCAGAAGGATTCTCATATTCTGTAAGGCAAGCCAGGGCTAGGAAATATAAAATGCTCTTTTCACCTGCTACATAATTAGGAATTGTGAGGATATTTCTCTTAACTGGGAAGGGTGAAGCGGGGAAGAGAATAAGAGATGCCATCACTTTCTTCTGGCTGACTTATGTCACAGCACTGTACAGCTGACAAGGAAATCCCGTTTCAGGTGAAGGAGGGACTGCGGAAGCCCTTGCAACACACTGACTGAACGAGACACATTTCTAGGAGTTTCATTGCCGTAATTACTGAATAGCGTGCTTTACTGATGATAGGATGATAGGATGGCTCTCTTAACTTGATGAAAATTATCTGGTAAGATAAAGGGAAGGAGGGAGAGAAAGAGTCTCTGGTACAAACAACAGTCTTATAAGCAACAGCACAGTCTTATAAGCATCACTTCCCTGAGAAAGGAGGACAGAAACATATGTACTGGCTGGTGAGCAAGGTCTTTTTTTTAAGGAGACTGGCTCTAACACACTAGCAGCAGCAGTTCCCAAACAGCTTGGGAGAACTTGGTCTCTCCTGGAGGTGCCCAGCACACAGACCCTGTCCTGCCATCATGTGGAGGACGTCACTTCCTCTTTTCACACTTGCTGAACATTTTCCCTGTGCACATCTTCTCTTACAGGGTCTGGCCCCAGCCATGTGAATTCCCACTTCTATCTCCCCCTTTAGACTAACAGCAATATCCAGTACTCTGAATCCTCCTGCTTCATGGACCATGTGCCTGGGCTCTGCTGAAATCTAATTGCCAGATGCAAGTGAAAAAAAAAAGTAAAACATGAAACAGTGGATCCAATAGGGAGAATTTGTGAGATAAAGGAAACAAAACAAAACACAAGATTTAAAAAAAAAAATATATAAAGAGAATGAACTAATTCATATTCTAAGGATTAATTTAGCCAAAGAACATGTTTTCACATGTCCCTGTGATGAGATCTAAAGTGAAGGCTTGTGTTGGTTAGATTTGAAGTTGTATATTTTTATCTAAGAAGTTCTGTGCACAGATTTTGATATGGATTATAGATATCCTGGTAACAGAGGGATCCCTGGGCCCCTGGTATCTACCACTCTTAGTTTCTTTACTTCCACTCATATCTATCTATACAGTGTTCTCTATACTTTGTTGAAAAATTCCCCACTGGGCACACTTGTACTTTATATTTTATTTTAAGAACATTAAATGTTCCATCCCTCATCTGCTTTTTCCACAAAACAGATGAGACATTTTAATTCTCCTTTCCCATATATTGCACTACACAGCCAGTTAGTAACCTAAAAATCATGCAAAGCCTTTACCTATTTCTTAAATTCCTCTGCATTTTCAATTCCCCTAATTTAATAAGCTTCTTTTCTAATAACATCTTTCAAATCATGTTTACACAGTAAAATATGATCCCAGGGTTCTAAAAATTACAAAACCATCTGTAACACTGCAAGAAGTATTTCCATCTGGAAAGTTTCAAGAGTCACCTGCTTGGCCTCGTGATTAACAGTATGAAATACTACCTTTTTGAAAAATGCAGGAAAATGTTCATGTAGGATCTCTCCATGGACTCAGACCTTTGCTTCCTGCAGTCATAGTTTAAAAAGAGGCATTAAACCCAAGATTTTTAGGCAGCCTTTTTCAGCTCTTCAGCAGTGCCCGTTTTTGAATCCCTTCCCCACCTCCATCTCTGGTTTTCAAAACTAATTTATGCAAATTACAGTTCTCCCCAACTCAAGCAAACAACAACAACAGAAGCACCTTGCAAAACAAATACTTCCTTTTGGCCAGGTCTGAATAGGGGAAGCTGGAGAGGAACGCAGCGTGTTGTAGAGACAGGAGACAGAAGCTGCAGAAGATGGCTGTCGACTGAAGCCCAAGCAGCTTACACACTGAGAGCATGAACAGCAAATTGTGCAGGCTCTGCCCACCTGGTGCACAGCGTCTGCCAAAGAGACTTTCAGACTGGCCTGAAGATGATGGCAGGTGCTAAACAAAGAGCTGCACTCAGGATGGATGACCTGTAGACCAGCTCAGACTGACTGCTGTACACTGGTGACTCTCAGCTGAGCTGCTGACAAGGATCAACAGTTTTCTGTTGAAGAATATCCACACAGACATTTCAATTTTTTAACACAGCAAATCTGAGGATTTTACAATCAACTGCTATTTGCTGGTTTGCTCAGCCAAAGATGGTGCATCCAGACATGAACCTAAATGCAACCAGACAACTTCTGGTGAATACAAAACATATTCACTGTTCACTATTCAAAGTACATCTGAAACATGCTATCATCGTGGCTACACAAACAAGTTACTTCAAGTTGGACTAAAATTACAAACTTCCAGTGCATGAGCTGTTCACCATGCTACAGCCATTCCTTTTCTCCACGAACACGCGGTTTATTTATCTACGTAGATTGTGCTACCCTACTGGAGGCAATAGTGGGACCACAGGCAGTCACAAAAGAACAGCTTGCCTGCTCTGGATCCACAGCCAGCCAAAATATCTTCTCTGCATAGCCACAGAGTGAGAAGCAAGTCCTTTGGGAAAGTATCAAAGTATCTTGCAAAGTACACCTTTTAATATTCCCAACACAGAAAACCTGTTATTAGAAGTGTGCTGCAGATTTTTATGGGCGTATAATGTCGTATATAATTGACTAACCTTTCAGCAAATTTGTACTAACTCTATTCAATATTTAGGGAGAGCATCATCACAATTGTACCTTGTCATTCATGCTGACCACAGTACTAAAAATATTCAGAGTCAGTGATCAGCAAAAATGATCGTTGCCTGTGCGCACGCACAAATGTCTGTCAGTTAGGAATGCGGCAAATTGGCGGGTGCTCAGCAATGCTGGCACTGACATTTGTTTAGCTGTACCCATTATGTGTGTATTAGATTTCTCAAGCTTTTGGCTCTGGCCTACCTAGACCTCTTTAGGAATACAAAATTAATTTCACTAATGAACTAAAAAAACCACCCCACCACAATGAATAAGTAGCGTTGTTTCCCACCTACCATAACACAAACTTGCAAGTCTTTAACTTCCTCCCACTAGAGTTGATAATGTCATTAACACATGCAATGGTGCTAACACAGAAGCACAGAAGCATGATGTTTTCCATCAGCCTGGGATATTTCACTAAGCATCACGGCTGAGAAATAAAGCATTGAATTCATAGCAAAATCATTTCAATTCACCTACCCCCAGCTAAACATTAATCAGTCTCTAACTCGGTCATCATACCAAAACGATTTCCCAGAACAAACTCCAAACTTGTTGACTGCTGAAGAAATTGAGCAAGGAAATAGCTTTTTGTATTTTTAAGCATCTAATTGATTCCGTGGCTCTGTGGTTCCTAGTCAATACAACAGTAATTGGAATCATCGTGACTAATGTGCAGATCATTTCACAGGCCTTTCTTATTTGCATAAACATCCCCTCATCTGCCTTCTCCCCCTCTCCAGCTTTTCACAACGTTTTTTCTACTTCTATCCAAATTACCTCTGATGTGCTAGACAGGCTGCATGGCCAGTACGTTTCCATAAATGTGCTGTTCTCCCTTAGTCATTCCTCCGCCACCACTGCTGTGGTGCCACGACTGTTTTTCACCAGGCTGCATCGAAGCAGCTATGGTGAGGAGTTATTGCCCTTTATAGCTTTACTCTTAGTATGAAGCATCACCTTATGGAAGCATAATGCTGCTTATTATTATTACTAATAATAACAATTAGTCGTTAAGCTACATACGCAGTTCCTGTTAGAGTAAAAATCATGTTTAGTTTATTAAAAACATTATTTAACTTGCTACTGGAGTACTATTTTGAGTATGTCTTTCTGATTACATGGGCCCTTATAGTCGAACAAAAATTTCCCTTTTCACCTTGTGTGTATTACTGGCCTTGCTTGCCATTTTTATATCAAAAAGAAAGATTTCCAACATACTTTGCACCTTCTTAGCTATCAGAAGGTGGGCCTTGGTTCTTTCAGGGAACCAGCCCTTTTTGGAAGTGTCGGCTTGGACTTCTGGCATCTCACGGCTCACGTTTGGAAAACCTGAATATCAAGTCCAGTGTACTCCGTCCTTGTCAGAAAAAGACATTATCTCACCTAATGCATAAACCATATGTTCCTCCTGTGTCTTCTGATACTCACATATTTATTAGCAGACAAATAATCTGTTCCTCAAAGACTTTTATACATTCCCTTGCTCTCAACTTGTACCTGCAAAGCAATTGTGATTCCAGTTGTGTCACTGTTAAATATGCCATTAATTACTTCAGTAAGACATTATACCATACTCGGAGCAGACTGTAAACATTTTATGTCATTAGGTAATGCACTGAGGCTTTTTTAATGCCATAACAGCTCTATTTATATACTGTGCTCTGCATAATTAGCTACTAATGAGGCTCTAACTTTCACTGCTGTAAGGCCTAGATATCTGTTCCTCTTTCAATGAATTCATTTTTGCTGTCTCATTAACACACTAAAAAACCTGAAAATTGTATTTTAATTAAAAGTTAAACTACCTCCGTCTGGAGACACTAATGAACAGATACACTCCAAGTGAAACACAAGAACTTTGTCAGTCAAGGGGACAACATACATGTATTGCAAAAAGAGTAACACAAAAAGATAACACAGCTCACTTCCTTCTTTTCAAGGGCAGGGTCTTCTCTACTGTCCTCTGCTTTTTCTTTTTTTCCCCCTTACAGCTTTTTCCTTTTCTTTTTTCTGCCTCATGACTAACTAATCCTTAAAAAATAGCCATGAGTGGAGTTTGTTTTCCAAAAACTTTAAAACAGTTACTTGTACTACGTCATTTAATAAACTAGCACTCCATTAGATGAATACATTTGGTAACTCTAACCCTAATGCACATAAAGAACCAAACCACCTCCTTTATCAGACTTAGTTTTGTATCTTCAGCAATGCTGCCTACCCTCAGACTGACAAATCACAAGCTAGATGCTAAGAAATGGCAAGACTAATAAAATCATGAAGGTTGTGTGTATTTTGGCTCTTCCTGATGCCTTCTATTCCTGCCAGTCTTCCGAATCACATTTCCTGCCTTTTCTCCATAGCTGCAAGAGCTAAAAACATACTAGCAGAAATTTATTTAATTTCATGACTTCACAACCATTGCAATAAAATCATAAGCACTGACCACGATGCTTCATTTCCTGACATCTGCAAACACTTTAAGCAGTTAATCAAGTAACATACTAAAACACATCAAGTCATCATGTACAAACAGTGAGTAATTTTGAAATATATTCAAAAGAACAGCATCCCCATGATCTTATCAACACACATGCAAAGGCAAATGATTTTACAGCATTCCAGTGGTAGAAACAAAGACTCGATTTTTGAGAAAGACATCATAAGAGAACGTACAAATAAAATGCTGTTATCTCCAAGTCTAAAATAAAGGCAAAGGCAAAAAACCTGCTTGGAAATGTGCCAAATCCCCAGGCTCTCAGCACATGCTGCATTGACTTCCTGTTTCTTGCCACCTTTGGAAGATGAGGAAGCCTGATATATGTAAATCAGCTGGAAATGCCATGCGGATGGATGACACAAGCTGTCCCTTCGATTCACCTCACCATTTTCTAGTTTTTAATAGGAACAGGGAGGTATTACAACTCCTTAAGAGACTGAATTTGTTACTTATTTAAGACTTGCTATTCTACTTCAATTAGACAGCCTTATTAGGTTCTGCAGACAAGAAAGATCCAGCAGTAAGCAGAAATTAGCAAGACCATTACCCACTTTTTTAACTTCAACTCATCACTATTTCTAACTATTAGGTATTATGCATCGGAGCAATAAGTTCTTCAGGATTGGTAAATCCTCACACCACTTGAACAATGATGTGCTGGCACACTTCTGTTTAAACCTAATTAGAATTTTAGTATTACGGAAAAATCAGTTTGGCTCAGAGTGAGCCAAATGTCTCCAATGTGGAAGAACTGCATAGCCCAAATACACACGATTTCTACCTTTGTGCACAACTGCCAAACCACTTATCTGTTTACTTTTGGTCTGGTTTCTCATGGCTTCTAAGTCACAGCTCATGTAGTAGGAAAGGCTGTACAATATATGGTAAGAATTTACACAAAAAGCCAAAGTTAGGTCTTATAAGAGAGGAGATTCATATCAGATCTATTATCCTTTGAAATTAATGACGTTGTAAATTCTTTCCACTGAAACTGAGCTGCTCCCATCCAGCAATTTACCTTTTCCCTACTTCAAATGAATTTGAAACATTATTATGACCACGGGTGCTTTCTACATCCCTAGCCATGCAATCGGTTTTGTCTTCCTCAGTTATTTCCTAACAAATGCATTTTCATGCCAAAGTCTGTGAGTTGTCACGAAGATGTGTGTTATGAGGTATTCATATCTAGTCCTCCCACGAACGCTTCTACATTTATGTTTCCCAGTTACTTATTTAATGCCATTTTCTAGGCAATGTATCTTCAACCTCATAGGTCTATCCCAAATTCTTTAAAAGAATCCTGCAAAGGACTTCAAATGCCTCAATAGCATGGATACAGGAATATAATGACAAGTGTTGCCATAACAGGCAACATCTCCCTTTCTCTTTCTACCCCATTTTAAGCTGTTTGTAATCAGCGCCCAAGGCACTTTTAAAATCGCTAACAAATTTGTCCCATCTCTTCAGAATCAGAAAAGAGAACAGTCTACAGCTCAGCATTCTAAAATACAGTGCTCCTTCCTGATTCACTATGATATCTTTTTCATTTACAAAGAGTAAGCACTGATGAACCCAAAATTCATTAACTTCTTTTCAGGAAAAAACCTCCACATTTTGAAAACTGAAAACATTATTTTTAGCTTACAATCATCTCAACCTATATGTTTATATACTTTTAATTAAAAGGGCACACAACTTTTTTACCAATGAGAAACTGAAAGCCAGACTTCCAAACAGCAGAAGTTAAACACCTGCATATTTTTGAAGCCATATATTTGGAAGCCATCTCAACATTTAGGTCTCTGAAAAACCTTAAAAGAGCTTCTTCATAATGGTTTGTTCCGATCTAAGCAACTCAGACAAAATATTTTGACTTGCATGATTCAAATAACTAAGAATTACTAAAATAACTAAAGAACTAAGTAACTCAGGCAAAATATTTTGACTTGAATTATTCAAATAGTTTTTAAAAGGTATGTTTACTACCTAAATATATTTTTCAGCACCTACTTTGTTTATACACAATGACAGTGATTAATGATTCAGTCCATAGAAACAAATAATGAAGTTTCCTCTCGCACTAATTGGCTAGACTAATGTAGTTTCCACACTATGTTGAAGCAATTTGAAAACACATACCCATTGGCAAACAAATAACATAGGAAAGGGACAGTATAAACAACAACATGGAAAAGAAGGACCACAAGATGTAAGGAAGTGGATCTTTTGAAACAATATATACAGTTCTAGAAATATTCATCAAGTATTCAGAAATAAGATGTAGTGTTCCTAGACAGAAGTACCCATAAGGTACTACAGTTAGATGATGAAGACAGGACTGCATTTTTCTTACCGGAAATTTTTGATAGGAGCCGTGTCAGAGAAACACACTGGAGGGAAGATCATCGTACAAAGACCTCTGGATTAACTGCCTGCTTCCTTTGCAAACACGGGATTCTGAACTTGTCATTTCGCCCCATTTCTTGGGATAAACTGAAGCTCACTTAGTAGCCAACACCAGACCCCTACATGCTGATAAGAGTTCTGGTTCTTAGTCTTAAATGCAGGTACTTCATTCTGATCTCCTTAATGTGAAGAGTGCCTTAATCTCTTATGAAGGCTTTTCCTAATATTAAACTAAGTGATGGTATTGTGAATGCTTAGCAGCCTAGTCTCCCTAAAGATGAAAATCCAAAGTAAGCCAACTTAATTAAGAATTAATTCCCTTTAAATCACGGCCTGAATTGTTCATTTCTGCTTCAGTCTCTGATCAATTATTTGTGACATGAAATGATTTACAAGACACAGGCAAATTAATTTAGGTGACAAGAGTGATTCCATCTCTAATCAGAGATATTCCATCCTGGTTTTAGAAAAATCACGTAATAATAAAAAGTTTTGGCCTGCTTACATGGCTTTGTTATAACTTTGATATTTCTTTGCACACTCTCACAATGCTATTTTCATTTTATTACCACCACCCTTCTTTTCCTGCTCGAAGGGAAAATTGTCAAAACTGTGTTTTAAAAGAATGCATTAACTCCTTAGGAATACTCTGAAAGTCTTCTGACTTCAGCTGCTGAAAAAGTGCTGGCTTCTTTTAAGCGCTTCACATCAAGACAGTGAATATAAATAAACTTTCAATTAATTAACATTGTTACTTCATAATTACATTGATAGTTCAATGGAATAACTCAACCCAAATGTTGATTTTTTTTGTTATGATGAATGAAAGATTGTGCTATTTAAGCAGCTAAATACACAAAGAAGTCTACACAACTATGCTAGAACATTTTAATTTCTGAATACTACTTTCTAAATCTCTTGATATGAGCTTCTGGATCCAGCAGTCAGAGGTCTTAATAGCTGCCAATACTTGGCTTTTTTTTTTGAAAGCTTGTTGCAAACAAAAGGTAAGGCTGGGGAGTACTAAGAAACAAGTCTTTTCGACAAAAAGCAAATAATAAAACCAAAATTTTTTCATGTTCAACTGTGAAGACTGAGAAAATGGGATTAGTCAGCAAGCTGCTCTTAAAAAGAATTTTAATGTATTCTGGATATCAGTATAGTAGATAGGAGATAGTAGTCTGCAATCTAGATTTATTGAGGAGAAACAGTTCTTTAAGAGGATCTATCGCTTTACTCTTCAAATATTCCTTTGAATTATGAACCATATTGCGCAAATTTAATCTATCACAAAGGCAACAAGATTGCCTTCGGAAACATTTCCATCTCTCTTGTTGATGAGGATTACCTGTTTATAAATTACAGGATGAGTAGCTGACATATTTTAGTGAGTGCTTCTTGTAAATCCCAAGGAATCCTTTTCAATATACTACTGGATGATGGTTTTTAAATGCTCAAGAGAATTTTCATTTCAAATATATGTCTGGTTTAATGAGTCACAGAAAACAATTGCACAAGTAGGATACCATGCATGATGAAGAGACATGCTAGAAAAACTAGAAAACATTAGAAATATGTAATAAAATCTAGGGCTCTGTACCAATATTTAGGTCATCAATAAGTTTATCAAAACGTTGCCACATGATTTAGGAATAGAAGTTGTACTGAAATTAACTGGTGTAATGCATCAGTTGAACCAGTATTTTTCAATCTGTGGTCCACAGACTCTTTGATGTCCATGGATTGATTCTGGAGTGCCATGAAAGTTTTTGCTTACAGAAGGCAAGAGTATTTGTCAAGAGACTAAAGCTTGCTACACAGAACTCTGCAAGCAAAGTAGATGTTTTTAGGGATCTGCAATAAATATAGGTTACAAATCACTAAACTGGCCGCTCATATATTCCTTAAAATTATCCACTTTCCCAATACCGTGTGCCTTAAAAAATGAAGGTGGATATAAGGTAAGAGAAGGCCTTTTATCGTCTGGACTCTCAAATATGCTCACGCATGCTCTTAAAAGGATTATGTTGATTTATCTAGGTAAAAACATAACTGTGTTCTTCCCCTACCACCACACCTTCATGCTGTCTCTACAGCATTTTAATTCCTGTCATGCGTCGGAGAAGAAACTAATCAACAACAGAGCTCATGAAAGAATTTCCCTGTCTGCTGAACAGCACTGAACACTGAAATAGTTAGCTGCATGAAAAGAACCATTATCAGCAAATATTTTAACAAAGAATGATGGAGTTAGTATTTTTCACATGAGTAATTCTTATACTTGTCCCATTGTCATTTGATTATGCCTCAGAAATGCCATTAGTCAATGGGACTTTCTTGGGTGAATAAGGATAACTCTCCTGAGAAGTTGAAGAATTAATTGCCGAATAGTTAATTTTAATACACAATGCAAGCATTTCAAATGGCCTATTTACACAATTTTAATCTGAATAAAATAGAAAATGTCACCTCAATGCTAATACAACATCCCTGTAAAATATGCACATTTTTAAAGCTAATGAAGCTGTCAGTATCTTATTAAAATTTGGCATAGCAGTTACTTTTAAGTTATCATCATGACTTTTAAAATATTTTGCAATTAAATGACTAATTCATTTGTATTACTCATAGGCTGTATGAAAATTGTTTTTTTTATCATGCCTATTACAAAGAATGATGATATTATGTTTCATTACAGATGTTCAATCGCATTCAAATATTTGGCTACCTTCATCTCCCACATCAGTATGGATTGTTTCAATCCTGGTCTCACTGAAACCAGAAACAAAATTTCAGTTGAAAATAAGCATAAAGACTTATATTTACCACTCCATTTTGCAATAATTTACTGGTATATATGGAACAAAATAATCACAAAGAAATAAACTGCTTTTCAGTTTACATTTAGCTAGGCAAATATAGGTCAGACTAACTCATACAAAGAGACATACTTTCATTTCAAGACTTGATCTTTTCCCTTTATTTTCGTATACATTTGCCGCCTTTATAATCAGGAGTTTGTAAATGCAATGACAACGTGTATTGTTGCTGGGTACCATAATGAATGAAGTAAAAAGTAATCTTCCTGGTAAACCCTGGAAATTAAAATTACACATGTTCACACAATTGCCCTCTTACCTGCACATCCCTGGCATTTATTCTTGTTTCCCCTGTCCCAACACAGATGCCACCTGTATCAGTTGGAGTGTACGTATCCAAGAACCAGCTGAGTCTTTTCTGTGACAGAAAGGAGATGGCATCTACAAAGATTAGCTTGTGAAACCAAAAGTTTTAATTGCGGCCAAAGAAATTGTAGCATGCAAAATAACTTGCGAAGTTCCTTCTGGGACTTGAGTCGATTTTTTTTTTTTTTTCAAGCTAACAGGATTTATTCATGTGTGGAATAATTGATTTGGAATATTTTCCAATCTATACCAGCCAGTGTTCTCATTGAAATTTCAGAAGCTTTGGTTATATGAAGTAAAGGAGAATGGTGGTTAACACAACAATCCTTAAGACTCAAGCTGTCATACAGATGCCATGGAAATCCTTTTAACTGGGCATTGAGCAAATTGTTCTCATTAGCCTTATGAAAATCAATGATACCAAGACTGCAATTTAAGCAGTACCTGTCCAAAATGTTTCTATGCTATGCACCTGTATTTATATATTTGAAAATATTTTCATAAATAACTAGTGCACAAAATCAAAGAACAAGGACTGAGAATACAAAATAGCCGGAAGAAAAATGCTGTAAGCGATGTTCATTTCCATTAAGATACCACGCCAGCTAATTTGTGAGAGATGGCCCTTTTTCACACACTGCAGACAATAGGAGTCTTTCAGCTGATGATATTTTGTCTCTGTCTTCGTGCAGGACAAACATTACAAATGCCAGGAAGAGAGGAGGGCCCTTAGCATGCAGCAGCTCCAGCAAGTGCACCCTGCCTGGCTTAGCCGACTCTTCCTGGAGCCTGCTGTAAGTCTTGAGAGTACGGAAAAGCACTAACTAAAAAGAAAGTGAGACAAATCTAGCTCCTCTTTCTACAAAGTAAAGCTCATAAAGATTTGGGTGTGCATCATATACTTATCATTCTGTGCCTGTTGCAGGATAGCTAGGATAGAAAAAAAGCAGTTAGTTTAATACAAATTAGATTACTGGGGAAAGAGGAAGAGGGAGGAAATTTCTTTTAGATTTCTTTAAAGATGACTATTTAATCTATGGCTGAAGATAACACAGACAATGTTGGCTCTGCTAAATCAAGACACTAAGTTATATTCGCATCCTATTCACAACAGGGTGAATCAGCAGTAACTGTAGTCCACCAGTTCTAACCGTGTTGTGAGTCACAAGAAAATTTCTCCCGCTGAGACTTTGCACACAAATGAATTTTTGGAAAATATTGTATTCCTCTCACAGTCAAGTGATGGATTAGGCAGCCCCAAAGCATGTTCTGGCTCTGTCATGGTGCTGCTGTGTTGTTTGCTTTCAGATGTAGGCAGCTTCTTAGCAGAGACCTATGAATGTCATTTCCTGCTACCACCACAGACAGCTGGAAACATCCCCTGAATAATGGAGAGTTTTCAGTCACCAGAAAAAGTGAAGTAGCAGTTCAAGATAAATGTGCAACTGAGTGAGAAAAAGCCCTGCAGTTAATCAGATGCGTAATTCCTAAACACCTTTTCTTTGATTCTGCTTTCCTCAAGAAGATGTAAATAAACTTTAAAAACACATTTTTTTTTCCTTTGTAATGAAGATAAACATTCTGCTGCTAAAATTGGAGACAGACTTGTAAGGAAAATTAAAATGCAGCTTTCAGGTATGGTGGTATTAGCTGTCTGCTATGTCACCATCTATTTATTAGCATGATAGCTGCCACTGATTAAACTGAAGAAGAAAACAGTAAAAAATGTTTGTTTACTTCATCACTCATTTGATATTTTGGTAAGAACTCATCTAAATCACTGTCCAGTGACTGTGTCTACAGCAGAACTGTATAGTCTGATAAGAATAACAATAGATTAGAAAACTGGTAGAAGTACTTTGCAGGCTTCATTAAGCTTACACAAGATACAAGCCAGCGTACTGCAAAGACAACATATCGCATGAGAAAAAGCTGCGGAATTGGGAATTGTCTACTAGATGGTGGAAAAACTTACCTTTAAATGTTGTCTTGCAAAATTAAGTGGAACATGCTAAACTGACAGAAGTTGATTCAAACATTCACACAGGTGTCACAGAAAAATGGTGTTGGTCATCCCACTAACCACTAGCAAAGGGATGTAACTGAGAAAATCCCAAGACAAAACCATAAAGTGACAACTGCCAATTGATCTTTTACCTTTGAGGATTTCAATACAACCTGTCACAACATTTAACAGCCCACAAGATTTTCTGTTATTGCCCCTGGAACAGCAAAGAAACCCCAAACTCTAAAACAGTCTTGACAAGAGATGCGTATCTCAAATATCTGTTATTCTGGCCCTCAACCGTGAGTTTTGGTGTAGAAGAACGTTTTAGTCAGCAATGAACCAACACAAAATTAACCATTGAAAGATTGAAAAACAGAGTGTAACCTTCTCTGGCTGGTGTATTTTGCTATCCAAACACTGTATCAGTGCCTGTGGCCAAGCAGAGAAGCTTCCTCATTGCTCTGGACTGAACAAAATGGTTCTACCAAGGAGCAACCTTTTGTGCTATCAATATTTCAAACACCTCCTATGTGGCTGTAGCGTATCACCTGGTGAACATGGGATCTTCAGTTAACAGCCTAGACTGGATACTAGCTAGCTCCCATGAAGTAGAAGTCCTTTCTCTAAATCCCTAAGAGGCTGATCAAACACCCACTCCCCATCAAGTGATTTCTTGTTTGGAGATATAGGAAAAGAATCATCTTTCTTAATTATCTTCCAAGAACTTGGGACAAACTATTTCTGTTTGTGAGGGGTCAGGGGGTCTGAATGCTGCGGGTTGCCCCTCCCACAAATAACCCTACCCCTGTGTGGTGTGAAATGTTTTTATTCTCCTGGTGGGACACATGAAATGTAAAACATTTCTGCCAATAAACAAAGAAAAGAATTTCATGGGTTAGGGAAAAAAATGGAACTAATTTCTGCAGATTATATATAGTCTTTAGAGTAAGAAAGACAATTACTTTTTACTGAGTTTCTCTCTGCAGCTTCAGAAGTAGAACAGAAGGAATTTTCCATTGGGGTATCTGGATGCACTTTCTTCTTAGTGTGTCATTATCTCAAGCCTATTTCCTCATTCAGGGAAGTTACTTTTCCATTACAGACTCTTGGAAAATGGAATTAAGATGAGAAAATATGTATTATGAAATCAATTATAGTCTTAATGGGATTTTTCAATGGCAGGCCAGAGAACAGCATTATTTTGTTAGCTTGTCTGTTGCTCTTCTACTAACTTTTTTGAACACACAGAATATACTGCAAGACAAACAAGAAACAGAGAAAGAAAGAAAGAAATATAATAAGAATATAATTACCTAAGTTCCACATTCAATGTAAACTGTTATGGCTGTAATAAAGTAAATGGAACTACAACAATTTTATGAGCTGAAGCTCTGTCAAGTCTTGACATTATTTGTGGCTAGGAGCTTTATACAGCCACCTGTAATGAGGCTATCTTTGGACTTTCTAGGGAAAAACTGCTTAGGAGAGGGACATTCCTTTGTACTTCACTGAACATACAGCTATAAATAATGTGATGCTGCAGCGTTCCAGAGATACTTGTTATTGAAAATATATGCGATGTGAAACAGTCAGTTGCAACCACATCTAGGTAGGCACAAACAGCATGACCTCACAGGACTTCAAGTCTGTGATGATCTCTGAAGATGCCATGCCCTATGTTCTGAACAAAAGAAAACACAAACAGCTTTTCCAGTTAGGAGAGCTGAGGTTCACTTAAAGCCATTGCAAAGAAAACATGTCTGAATTTCTGGTTTGCTCCATTTTAAAGATCATTATGTACAGAATTTATCATCTATTTGAAAAGGGAACGGGGCAATGACATACTCAATTTTGACAGACATAATTTTGAAAGGCAAAAATCAGTTTAACTTGTATGGGGGCATACTACAGATTCCAGAGATCATTCTCAAGTTGTTTAGTCAATCAGTTCCATGAAAAATTTAAACTATGAAGGTTTTGTTCATATGTAGGAACTGTGGAACTGATTCCTGACAGTCTATGTTCAGTCCTGGAGACATGGGTCTGTTACCTACAAATGTATGTGGTATCTTGCTTGGCTTCCTCTGGATTATGCTATGCAGTGAAATTACCCACAATTTTAGTGAGGAAATAACTGATGTTTTGCAATAGTTTTAGTATTTTAAGCTCTTACTGGACATAAAGAATGCTTAATGTATTATTTTGGTGACATGTTAAATGGTTTCTCTTTTTCTAATTTCAAAGGCAGAAAATAAAATTAAAATAAACGGAAAACACAGAATCTTTCACATCCTCCTTTTGAGATGAAACACTTGGTTCCTTACCACCACAATTTGGAAAGGGAAAAAAACCTGCTTATATAGTAAAGATGCTTAATAAAGTAACCTTGGAAGCTAAGCCAATCTCATTTACACATGGTAAACACTAAGCTAACAACTAGATAACACAACCACAGCTCTCATGCATGTTGTTCAACATGTAGATGCGGGTTTATTCTACCATTACTTAGAGCAAGTAGAATCATAGTGTCACAACAACAAGCCAAACCTACCATATCATCTGTCTCAGCAGGTCAGGCTGAGCACTGCACTAGTTCAGATGAAGAATGTTTGGTTAGCTTTGAAGAGTCAAAAAAAAGGAACCAAATCCTCCTCTCAATCTTCTACGTATACAACCAAGCTGGATGTCAAAAGCTACTTCAGTGACACAGCTAAGTTCTATTGTTCTATTGATCCTTGTTAAAATTACAGACTGAATGGTTAATGTGAAAAGAATGCAGAGTTCTTGATTTGCCCATGTTAAGAAGTCCACACATGCAGAGAGAGATTCCTCCTGACACAGCATGGCAAGTATGACCACATACCTACCACACACAACCCTGCATGGAACAAAAAGGAAAGCAGCAGCTTTTCCCAAACACATGCAGCTTGTGTAGGACAAAGAGGTGCAATACAAAGGAAACCCCAAGAGGAACGTATCCTCTCTAAGATCAAAGGCATGACATTCAGAATTTCCATATATCTGAACTATAAGAAAAGATTAGTAAGTACTCATTGTCTAAAGAAAAGTAGGATAACCATCTCATTTACACACCTTAACCTGTCCCACTGCACTTCAGAGAAGTGAAGAATCTGGAAGCGTGCCAGTCTTCTGTGCTCTTCCCTTCTGCAGACACAGAGGCTTCACTTCAGGGTACCACGGAATTCAGGACTGGGTACTGCAGAAGGCAGCAGGCATCATATGCACAGCTTTCTGGGCACCCTGTGTTTGAACTTGTACTGCTGCTGATTTGCTGAAACCAAAAAGCTTCCCAGAAGGAAAAGGCTGATTTTGAATTTTTTTTTTTCATTTCAATGGAAAAATAGTTCCACAGTTGTCACAACATCCCATATCAACATTTTCTAAATGACAGGCTCCAAATTTTGGCTAGAGATCACTTTTTGCTTAGAGATGCAAATCAAAAATAGCATTTTTAGAATAGTATTTTCAGAAAGGTCAGCATCAAAATAAAATTTCACAGTTGACAAAATATCAAAAACTTCCTTAATTATTAGCTTACAAACATTTCCAAGATTTTAGGTTGAAATGCGAACTTGAGCCAGGAAAAAAACCAAGCCCACTTTGGGTACATATAGGGTGATACATAACTGTGGGCAACGAAGCAAAGAGAAGCACTAGACCCCCTTGACTGTTTACAAATGTTGAGCTGTAGTAGAAACGTTGAAGCTGATATAAACTGGAGAATGAATATGAATGTCTGAGTGGGGAAGCAAAAGAAGGACTTGAGTTATGGCATATGTTGATGACTCTCACAGCAGCAAATTATCTGAATTCCAGCAGATCTAAATGCAGCTTCTCCCAACACAAAGATTCAATGAATAAACCCTAAAGACTCACAGAAGTAGTGCAGAGTGGAGACACTGACTGCTGTCAGGTCTTTTATGGCTCCAAAGGAGCCAACCAGCAATCTGAGAAACAGTCCAGCAGATGTGATGAGGGCTTCAGCATGAGCCAGTGTCCCCATTCCCTGCAGCACCACAAAGATTCTTTTATTCTACTTATGCTTAAGCTAAAGAACATATCTTAATTGTCCTTGGAGAAGGAACTGACCCCGTATCTCTTTTGTCCCAAGTTACACTGTTAGTTTTCCTCTGGCTCAGGAAATCTTTAAGCATCTGTTTGAATGGCATAGATTCAAAGGGTAAAGCAGGTTTTTTTTACAGTCCGAGCTAACTTGTAGTAATACAGCCGAGGACACTCTTCTGCCATGACGTTAGCTGTGAACAAGAGGCAAGTTAACATTTTCCTGCCTCTGCTTTGTTGTGCATGCAAAGGCACTGGAGTCCGTAAGGAACTCACACAGTATCTTAACGGAGTCCTGAAAGCTGTACCGATGAGGTGGGTCTGTGGTAGCTGCTGGGGTTTGCCCAGTTCACGTGGAGTCCCCTCACCAAAGAGTGATCTGAGGGAACTTACACACACTTAGGAGGAGATCTCGTACACGCTCTGTCTTTTCTGGAGAAAGTGCAATCCCCTGATACACACCTCTAATAGATTTTTCTCTGACAGAACACAAATGAAATTAATGGACTCAAGTAATTTCCCGCCCTACTATATTGGACTGTCCTACGTAATTACTCTGAATAACCTTTATTTTAAGTGCACCACATAATTTATGAAAAGTTCTCCTGTATATCTTTAAAGGTATTCAGGTGCTGCTGAGAGCGGCTTCACTTCTTAAATGATGGGAATACAAATCTTTTTTTTTTTTCCTTTTCTCAGAGGATCCTTCTCACTGCATTAAAACAGATATAAATCTACAATGCTGACTCATCTCTATGGCTTTTATTAACTCAGATTTGATATGCATGTGTGAATGGTCATATATTACAATAAAGTCTTCAGCAGTAAATACCATCCATGTCAAAATCTTATTAAAAATTAAAAAAAAAAATTAGAATTAGGCTTACATCTATGATTGGGAGAAACATCATAATTTGTCAGGTGAATATCCATTTACTCAGGAGTCTTAAACTGGTTTTATAACTACTGATTTGTGGGGTTATGCATACCTCTAGACATTGTTAGATATAGTACTGTAGAATATTCACTTGACAAATGAGTTAACCTATACCAGGACCTGGAAATACTGATCAACCTAATTACATACTCGATGGTTTGTCTCTTAGTGACTTGCAGTCTTAAATCAGTCCTCACCTTTTAACTCATCAGTGCTTTTGGAAGTCTCCAACCAGCTTGCACTTCTCAGAGAAAGCAGTCCACAGCAAGCCAGCTGACAGAACAGAGAATGCCTTGGGATAGGCAGCACATCATAATCTGCAAGAAAAAAAGAAAAAGTGCTTATTTTCCCATCAGAAACACAATGATAGTCTCACTCTGAAATACTTCTGTCATCCTAAAAGGCAAAATAAAAACACCATAGCAAAAGATTAAATAAAGTCCAAAGACAGAAACATCTATTCAGGCAGACGCCACAATGCCAGACATTTTTCTTACCCTCTGTTCAATGGTTTTAATAGACATTATGAGCTAAATTGGACTTCTGTGCTATTCTGGATTTGCAGTTTCATTGAAAGAGTTGAGTCATGGGAGAATGATGGCTAGAAAGGCAAGTTGTGATCTGACCTGAATCTATGTCAAATCAGTTAATGACATTCTGATACTCAAAAGAAAGAAGCAATTCATACAATACTGGCCAAGGTAGGTTTTAATTACTATGGGTTTTTTATAATAATTTTTTTGTCACATGGAAGCTTTAACACAATTTCTAGATCAGATCTTCTATAAATTAAACCTCCAGCTTTTGTTCTGAAATATGCCCGAACTAGGTTTTTTAATTGTTTCATGCCCTCAGTTTCCCCTGACACTTATGATACGTTTCCAACATTTATCTTTCACCTCCCCCGCATGGTCGTATTGAATTGTTTCATAGCATATGCATTTCGTCAGGACCAGGAGCAGCCTAGCAATAATAGGGAGAGTTACTGAAATTCTGCTTGAAAAATAAGAGTAAAAATGGAAACGCTAGCAAATACTACTGAAAAATGCATATTCTTCGCTTTAAAAAGAGATCAATACAATATTATAAATACGTAATCATTATTTTCAATGGATCACACGCATTATGCTAGTATCCAGGCAAAAAAGATGGCAACATTTCCAAGAACATATATAGTAATTCCATTCCCTTTGCATTCTTAAATAACATGAACATAGATAAGGATACCAATATTCATAGATAAAGATAAAGCTATAAGAGGAGCTTATTGATAAATAAGCTATAGATAAATGGGAAAAGCTATAGAGAAGAAAGTAGATATAAAATACATAAACGCATGCTACTATATCTGGTGGAATAAGAGGATAAACTGTCAAAAGTTATTTGCCTTCCTCCATTCTATATGAGTAAATGAAAAACACCACTGATTTTCACAAGAAATTCAGAATAATTTTGAAAATCCCAAGCTATTTCTGCAAGTGTCTCAAAGTTGAAGAATTATTCATTGTTTGGAAATTTCTAAATGGACTAGATAATGGGCTTATGAAATGTTACACTGTCAGATATTCAAAATAGAAGCATTTGCAGTGATTCCATGCATTAGCTGTGATTCAATACAAAATATACGTGGAGTCATTTACTGAAAATAAAGCCACTGGGTAAGAAAAAAACCAAAGAACTATTCAGAAACTGGTAAACAGGCAAATCTGAAACAAAAGCCAAAACGGAAACTGATTTTGCTTCTTGCATGACACATTGTGAAGTCTTCCAAGAAACCATAAACAGGCTATCATACAGCAATAACAGCATGTCAATAACAACACTGATCTGACTGAAAACCTCGGGACAGGATGCTGTGGCCAGCTCTATAGGGATGCAAAAAAGAGACAGAAGCAAAAGAGGCATAAAGGAGGAGTTTTTCCTATCCTAGAAAAATGACTTAGAACAGGAGAGGCCTTTTTTGATCTCAATCTGATGTATGCATCTCACGGAAGCATATATTTAGCTGATGCCTTTACAACAGGAGGAATTAATGCAGCTGTCATGACATCTTCTGCGAAGCAGATGCTGTTCAGCAGCTGCTCCACACAAAAATAGATTCTTGAGCTTTGGAAGTGTTTGGGGCACAACTGGCTGGAAGGGTTCCTTTCCCTGGGGTTAGATTTCCATGTAGGAAAGCCAGAGAAGATAGTTCACTGAAGAATAGCTATCGCTTGGAGAGTCTCCCTTGGAGGCACACTCAGCAAAGCAGAAGCTCTGAGCATAAATCAGCTCCTGGGTCTCTGCACACTCAGCCTCCAGAGTTTACAATCCATTTGTCCCTTCCAGAAGCAAGGACAATTTTAGGAAGTTTGTGTGACAAAAGCCTAAAAGGGGGCTCTCGTCTTCTTTCATTTCTCCATTTCTTCTTCCAGTGCTGCTAGTTTTTCCCCATCTAATGTAATAGGGGAGTAAAGAAGGTAGTATGTCCCCTGGACACTTTTTCAGTTTCTCCATTATACTATTCAATAATCTTTGCATTCCTGAATGAAGAAAAATCATGAGCAGACTATGCAAGCTTGTATCCTCCTCTTTTCATCTGCAAACACTTCACTTGTCAGGTTAGGAAAACAGGCTGTGCTCTAGCAGCTTTCTCACTGAAGCTGCTGTGTTTTGCCAGAGCTCATGACGCTCATGTAGTCACCTCGTTTGAGCTATCAGAGCCTGGGTGGGTCAGGGAGGAATTATTTTGGAAGGAGACTCAACACATGCACAAGGCAGAAGACATTATGGAGCAATTCTGTTTGTTGCTTTATTTAACTGCACACAGGCTTTTGAGAACTGGCACAGTACTGTCATTTTCAGAGAAGTCTCTTCAGCATTTATTGCCCTTTGATTCAATTCCTTTTATTGTCTTTCCCTTGAAGCCAGGCTTGAAACAAATGGCTTTCTTCTTTCCCCAGAGAAGTTAGTTCTCAGCCACTGAGAGTGGCAGCCAATCTCAAAACCTGCCTTCTGTTGTGTGAGAAAAGGCCAGTCTGATACATAACCTACCTGGTCAGGCTTCCCGCTGTGAAGAGGATCTCATTGGAGAAGACAGGAAAGAGCCTCAGAACCTCTTCACGTTGTACTGAACTTTAGGCTGAGCAGGATTAACTGCTCCGCGCGTAACTCAAGAGTTAGGCAGCCTCAGAGTTACTCTTAATCTCAGGCAGCTATGGAAAAATACCCACACAGTGCTCTGGATTTTCATAAATAAATAAACAAAACACAAACCAATTTACACACAGAAATTAACTAACAGTTGCAGGACTTAGCAAGTAATTAATCCTGGCATTGATTTCTATGTAGTGACAACACCAGGTTATAGATTTCTATTTAACATTTCTTAGTTTTGAAGTAAATGTTTGCCCTGTTTTCTCCCAAGATCTGATTTCACAAGCTGAAACTGTCTCACTTGTTTCCCGCTTTGCGTGCGAAGTCAGGCAGCCTACGATGTCAGTAGGAAACACTCCGAGGACTCCCTTTTGCTCTCCTTTATACAAAGAAGCTACAACTGTCTTTTCGTTGTGCCTTCCACAGCATGGCAACCACACCACTGCAGATCAAAGGGGTGGCACAGGTGTCACCGATGGCATAAGCTGAAGACAACCACATAGAGACGTATTGGAGACATAATAAATCCTGCACAGACTCTATTACCAGCAACAAGACATGAAATGGCAAGAACCTAGGCTGACAGCTAGGGTGAATGTGCTCAGGAGGTTGCCAGAAAAAAAAAAAAAGAGAAATCACAACAACCAAAACCCAAAAGAAAGACAACAAAGATAGAAAACCATATTTGTACTTGTAAGCTAAGCAAGTTTGAAGTGGAAATCAGCGAGTTGTATCAAACAACGAACCCTCCCGGGTCCCCTTCCCCCCTGCCTCCTCCAGGAGAGGGCTGCGCTCCTGGCTTCCCAAGACTGTAAACTTCTAAACGAGACTACAAAGCTCATTTGAAACCTGAGTCTACATCTGGGATGATGATACAACATATTGAATAAGCAGAACACTCACTCCTTGTGACTGGAGGATTTCACTTCATAAGTCTGAAGGACAAGCTTGGATGTTTTATGTGTAAATAATTTACAAGCTACCATATTATTTTTCCATGCAATAATTAAATAAAATTATTGTTGAATATTTTAGAGTGATGACCATTTCACAACTAATGGGCAAAGCCAAATTTTGAATCACTGAATATTAACTGATTTTCCTTAAAACTTCATTTGTTTACTGCCCAATTCTGAATAGCAGGAGCCGTTTTAAACAACCTATCGTAACTACTTCTCTACTTCCTTGCCTTTCATTTTCTCAGAAATTAAACACAGTAGTGTATCTTTAATATTTATTACAGAAGAAATTTAATTTATCCAGATACAAGCATATTTTGAGCCCTGCTGTTAAATGTATAATGGTATAATAGATAATCCAAATTTAGGCAGTAAATATGATGCCATAAAACATAAAAATATATATTTTATCGTGCAAAATGGGTACTCTTCAGATGTAACCTTGATTTAATATCTGTCCTGGCACTATATGTTACTGAGTTGGATTTTCATACAGTTAACAGTAGCTGTGATAGCTGAATACTTAAACTCCTGACAATTTCTCTGTGTAACAGCACACACAAGAAAGAAGACACTGGCTTTTGTTTATTAATTTAAGTTGACACAGACAAATACAGCAAGTATAACAACAGCAGCAGCGCGGCTCCAGAAGAGATCCTAATGTACCTGGACAGAGGTATCAATTTAAGATGACTGCAACATGATTGCTGTTTTACCACAATGCTGGAACTTCCTCTTATGCCACTGTCATGCCACAGTGAATTTGTCCCTGTTATTTATGCAAAACCAGTTGCAATACAGGCTATAATGTACATCCATTTGCATAAAAATGGACAGTAATTTTACCCAGCCAGCCTGCTGACACGGTAGGTCTAAATGAGCTATGTTTTTACATGTACACTCTGACACAGGTTCTTGAGGACATATTCTCCTTCCGCCTCCCCGAACAAGGTGGTCTGAGGAAATACTATTCCTTTTTCAAGGTCAAAACAGAGCGAAGGGATTCACTCCATCAAGGGATGGAGGTATCACAGCTCTGAGTAACAGCCAGCTTTTAAGAACCCTTCCGCTAAACAGGATCTAAACAACTCAATGGGCACGGTGGTTCCCTGGACAGGGCAACAGAAGAACTAACATTGCTCTCAGAAATTCGATGTCATTAGGCCCTGCAGTGAACAACACAGAGATGAAGTCTTCAGCTGTGAACCTTGCCTCTGCTTGAACACAAGACAGACACTGATGGACATAGTATGCTGAGCACCAAACTATATCTGGGCAAGCCCTGAAACAGGCTTTCAGAACTTGTGACACTTTTATTCCATAGTCTCTGAGGTGGCAAAGAGATTTTGAGAGGTCTGGAATTAAATCCTACTGAGTCTTTTGACAGATCTCACTACAAACTTTTTCAATTACCTTTCTCTTGTGGATCTTGCCTGAATTCTTGCACCTTTCTGTCTTGTAGCATCTCCTTCTCAGGTTCCCCATCTGTAAAATGAAAGGCATTGTCAGTTGATGGTGCTGTTCCTACACATGCACGCCAAGTAAGAATGGGCTGGCTCCAAGCCTTGCTTCCCTATGATAAACCTAGACAAAACTCATCAGTGTGCTGAACAGAAGAAAAGTTCTGCTTACTTGAGGAGATAAAATCAGAAACTCCTCAGGCTAGAAATTTCAGATGGACTTCAACCTATTCAGAAGGAGTATTTGGCAACCCAATAATTTCTTGGAGCAGGCTGACAAGCTGCTCCATCCCATGGAGAATCTGCCCCTCCCTGCTTACCTTTTCTTTTCCAGGCTTAGCCAGTGAGTAGCCAGCAGCACTAAGGATCACAGACATTCTTACTTCTTTTCCATCCTCTGTGGGAACAAGCTCAGAGGAATGTTACTCTATTGAAATAAGCAGAAACGAGATGTTTCTCTCCTCCTGCTGCCAACTTTCACGCTTGGGAGATGCTAGCTGGCGCAGGAGACTGGAGGCCCCTCCAGCACAGCCAGAGGGACTGGCTGCCTTTCCTTTGAACCTGTTTGCCACCAAGCAATCTGCCTTCCTCACACCGCCTCTTCTGTTTATTCTTTAAAACGCTGGCCCTTTGTTAGTTTTAAAAGTTTACCCGTATTTGCTGTAAGAACAAGGATCTGACATCAGACAACTTTGTCTGCAGCTACAGAGTTTGTACATTAAAATATCAATGGGGTATCACTCTAGGAGTATTTGAATTCCAAAAACAGAACTGCAGTATAATCTGGTATCTGATTCCCAGAGGACTTAACAGGTAGAAATTGTGTCTCTATCTAGTAAAAATTGTATCTCTATTAGTTATTAAAATTTTCACCTGCTCAAGGTATATCTTTGATACATTCACACTTACTCTAGTTTAGCTGAGTTAATACAAAAGATCAGTAATCAGGATTTAAACGATATGGTTTTCAAACTGGAAAAATAATTAACTCATCTGACTAGTTTCCACTTCAAACTATATAAGAGTATTGCAATTTATTACTATAGCAATCGGTACTTTGTACTACAAATAAAGTAAGTGCGGACAATCAATTTAAATTTCTTCAGATTTTCATTTCTTTCACTAGGTGAACAGAACTGTCTAAAGCAATACAGTTCATACTTCTTTGACTGATCTTTAAGATTAAGGAAGGGAAAGGAGGTGCCCATTCATATTGCAAATGTTGGGGGGAAAAAAGCTTTCCGAAACAAGCATCTCTGCACAGATCCTGACCTGTAGTGTTGCTGAAACTGGGCCTTTATAAACTAAGAATAATGTGATCATAAGATAAACTTTTCAGAAGATACCAAAATTTAAGCATGTATATAAAAAGAATGAATCATGGACTACTTTCAGAATAGAATTCATTAGCCTGTTGTACTAAAGTGCAATCTGGTAATATATATACAGGACAGGGAGATAATGGATGACATGCACAGTAATCACTAAAAAGGCTCACTGAAATAAGAACAGTTTGATATTGGAGCTGCACTTTCTTAATATTACTTTCTTAATATCCTTGGCTAAATATTACAGACTGTACTTTAGACATCCTCAAATATTTGCTTGTAATAGGAACAATAGACAATATACACTGGAGAAACTGAATTAGTTCAAGATATTTTTGATTAAAGCCACAATTGTTAATCTAGTGTTTCCCATGGCTGCAAAGCAGATGTTTTAAAGAAGGTAATTTAAGTACGAGAAGAAACATTTTGGCAACGGGAATTTTGTAAATACTGCTGGTAGGTACAATGACACATACGTTTCCAAGTTAAGCAACCATCAATGTGCTGCCAAACGCTGTATCATGTGAAGTGAAGGAGCCCCATGTTCCGCCTTGTCTCTGTGATGAATGTATGTACGTACAGAAACGGAGAAACGGGAGCCAACAACCCCAGCGTAGCGTTCATTCAAAATTAAAGCACAATACTACTCTAAATGGAATGCCTTTTTATTTAACTGAGCTACTACCTGTATAAATTCATAGACATGGTTGATTTCCCTAGTAACTAAAACAAATGGTTATTCATTTTAAGTCCTGCTAGCACTGCAAAGCTAATAGAGTCCTGGAAAAGTGAGCTGGCTTCAATTTTCGCTTACCAGCATTGGCATAAACTGAGCTCTCACTGCAAAATCATCATGACTGCTGAGGCATAAACCAGAAAAGGCCTAATTTTGGCTTTCAGGCTACAGCCAAATCTTCCAAAGATATGCTAATATCTTTTCTTCTCTTTTCTTTCTGACAATGAAACACATTTAATGCAAAGTCACCATGAGCAACATGTGCAAACACATACTACTTTTATACCATATAAAGGTAGAATCACAGTTTAAGGTTAAACACTGAAACATAAAAATAGCAAGCAATTCCAGAATTAAGACTGCTCTCACTGACCCCATCGTATTGTCTATACATTTTAGCAAGTGCTCTCCACCCTCTTGATTGCTAATGGCATTTCTGACGAGGACTATCAAAGCCTGGTTTCATAGTTCTGCTCCCTGTCCTACCTCTGACAGGATTTAACTGATCTAGAAATGGCTAGGATCCATACCTTCTGCATGTTACGGAACATGCAAAAACAAAAAAAAAGGTTCCACTAAAAATAGTACCGATGAAGAAAGCAGGATTAAAGAGATACAAGGCAGTACTCACTTCTGTCTCCACTGAACTCAGAAGCATAATTATTATCAACTTTATGACGCCGGGAATTCATCCCTTTTCTTAATGCCACTGCAGCAATTTTTTAGCTGGTTTATGAGTGTGAAAACCCAACATTTCCTTCACATTTTACACCTGGGACGGCTAGCACATGGCACTCTGGACATTAGAACAACAGATAACAGTACTCCTTCATTTGTTAGTTACTCTTGGTTGCGTTAGCTTGCTAATATTGCATTGCACTGGGTTTATTTTTTTGACCAGGGTACAGATACAGCAGAAAGTAGATCTCGGTAGCAAGTGCTGGCCTGTGTCCACAGCAGCAGAATCCTGCAGGCTTATGTAACTAAGAGCTCCCAGGGCGCTGCACGTTTTCTGCTCTTGTGTTTAGCGTACCAAGACAGGCTGGACTCACGTGTACTTTTTGTCTGTGTAGGCTTGGCCAACATCCCAGCAACTCTTCTAACTTCTTGCCCTGTACCGAGTAGTAGAGGAAGCATCCTCATCACTGTTGGCAAAACTTTTGCCTACATTAAGCTTACAGAATAGTAAGCCAGATAGTGTTGAAATTACTTTTCTTAGGTTTGTTTTGTTTTGTTTTTAACAAGGAGTTCCCCCAGTGAGAATTTCCTAATGAAAATACAATTGCCATGCCATAATTAGGTGCAGAATGCAGCTAGTGGCTAGAACATGTGAAATTGAGTGATGTGAAGCTGACTGTAATGATAAAGCTCAAAATAAATCTAATAGATGCTTTCTGCAGTTTGAGGTGAAGGATGTAAACATTTTATACTAAAATGGTTTAAAATATGTATTTTACGCCACTATCTCAAGCTACAGTAGGGGTTTGATAAATTTACTATTTCTAATTGGCACAGAACAAAAGATCTCTTACACCTCTGTGTTAAGTCCTGTATATTTAACAGGATTTCACTCCATGTATCCTGGAACATTTTTTTGTTGGAAAACCTGAACTTATAAAATTCTCTTCAATAGTTTTGATATACCCTGTAACCAGACCATAACATGTGGCACGTCTCAAGTCCTAAAATTCACAGCTTCAAAATTTCTCTGAGTGGAATAATTAGATACCATCTTGTATGCCTGCTATGTTTTGCACGTGAATTACTTTTAAATCACTATGAGATTCACACAGGTATTTGACAGAGAAAAAAAGTAGTAATTTAAGCATGTCAAAAATATAAACTGTGGCCTTTTTTCTTTTTAAGATTTGTGACATAAGATCGAATTACATCTGCACTATTTTCTACTTTGGTTATGATTTTTGTCATTCAAATGAAGGCAGAGCACGAAAGAATGAA
Source organism: Eurystomus gularis (assembly GCA_013400335.1). Taxonomy (NCBI): domain Eukaryota; kingdom Metazoa; phylum Chordata; class Aves; order Coraciiformes; family Coraciidae; genus Eurystomus; species Eurystomus gularis. The sequence goes on along the minus strand of VZZY01009183.1, from coordinate 51,086 downwards.
AATAAATTCTTATTGTTCAATGTAAACTGTTTGTATAATAGTCTTTAAAAGGAAATTAATAGATAAAATATATTTTAAAAGTGCAATTCTAATAATGAGAATTGGAACCTTAATGGAAAAAGCATATAAAATAATGTATATATAGTTTTGGCACAATTATTTAATTCTCCAAGCTGCAACATATGAGAGCAACTAAAATATGATGATCTTGAAGTTCTCAAAATAATGAGTAGGATTTCTACCTTTCTTCTCCATTGTTACTGTCAGTGCCATTACAACTGATTTACCTGGTGCCATTTTCCAGCCCAGTTATAATTCTTGTCTGTTCTGGTTATAATTCTTGTCACAGAAATGAAGAATTTGAAACCTTTTACAGATCATTTTTAACATTCTGCATTTGGTTTTGTTGGTAATTCCACCTCCACATTCATCTACAGGCACAGTCTCATGAATACATATGTAAAGGTTCACTGAGTCAACCAAATGAAATATGGAATATTAATGAGACGAAACTCCTTTCTCCTTCCTGAATAGCACGCTACCACATATCACTAGTAGACATACAAATTGTTATAAACCATGCTGCCACATGCAGAAGAAAGAGGACGGAAAACCAAAAATATCATCAGTGTGCTTTTAAAGTAATGTTAGAGTCATTCGTAGATGCCTGCAAGTGGGATTGGACCGTGATGTGTGTGTATCTCACTAGCCACATAAGAGATTACCTTGATGCACTCTGTTTTCACAGGAGAATGATGTAGCCCAGATAACTTTGCATCCCTAAATGGCACAGGCTCTGAAGTCCACGAATTCTAGAGATAACTGTGGTCTCTGTATGTTGTTATATATACCCCACATTTTGAGCCTCACAACAAGCAGAGTTACCCAGTAGCACTAAGAAAAGCCTGGAGAACATTCCTCAGAGACTTACAGATGATCTGCCAACATCTTAGCCATGGTGCCAGTTGGCTGTTACAGAATCAGGCCTTGTATTCTCACAGCATTTAGGAAGCCTCACATCTGAACATGACAGATATCAGCATCTTTATTTGCTTGCTAAGTTTGCCAACATATTTGAGAAATTTAAATCCTTAAGGAAAATCAGTAACAATATTGATAAATTAAGGACTATTCTACTCTAATACAGTGCAGAGATCGTAGATACTGTTCCCATTCTGCTATCTACTCAACTGCTACAAAGCCAAAGGAATACACCATTACTTCTCATATCAGACTGCATGGCATTTATTATCTTAAGTACAGAGATATAGTGCTGTGAAAATATAACTTCCAGCTCTAGAAGGAATGAAGATGATGATGGATCAAAACTATGACCTCCATTTTATTGTGTGGTACGGCCTTACTCATACTGCCATCATACAACCATCATTCCATGAATTCCATGGTCAGCAAACTCCCTGTATTAGTTACAGAGACTGTTAGGATTTCTTGAAGTGACTTTTTCGTCAGATACTCTGAAATTTCAAAAATACATGGAGCACAAAGGAAGCACTCAAAAGCATGCGGATTTTGCATGCTTCATTCAGCAGCAAAAGCCATGCAGTCCCAGAAAAGACCCCAAGGAGGGACTGGACTTCCCCTCATACCACCCTGCAGCCTTGCTCCTGCTCTCAGCCCTTGGCAAAACCCAGCAGGGGTTGTGCACCCTCACCACGGCACAAAGCTTTGATATGGGAGTCAGCGTGGCAGGTGCTAGCAGGAGGAGGCTCAGAGTCTTTACCCCGCTAGTAAATCTGCACTAGCACTGTATCCTTCAGCAAAACCTCTCCTGGCAAAGAAGTCTCTTGCAAGACAGATAGGGGCTATATCCCTTTTTTTTTCCACTTGTGTAAGGCCTAATTCGCTTGAAATACAGAATTAATAATAGACTGCAACGAAGTTTCACAACCAGGTTCCCACCCCTTTTCCCTCAAACAGGCGTTAATTAGGTATGAAACACAAAGCAAACACAAGCACTAAAATGCTGGGAAATGCAAAACAAGGCAGACCACCCTACACATGCACATCTGCTCTAAACACAAATGTAACCGCCTGAGGACAAGCTCCCTTAACTCTCTGCTTCACTCCCCCACACAGGGTGGTCAATGCTCAGACAAATGGGCAGCCAGTCAGCATTTCGGTTTTTTCCCTTTGTTTAATGTGTGGCCTCAGGCTGCCTTTCCTAAGCACTATTCTGCTCCGAATACAGATTACGAATGTCAGAATGACTCATGTCCATTTATTCATTTAAACAAACAAGGAATTGCATATTGACATCTGGGGAAAAATCCCACACAAGTGTCCCTTGTAATTTTAGCTCATGCTTTTTAAAACAGAAATCTTCACTGAGAACTCTGTTGCTTCAAGAGATTTTCTCCTATTTTAGTATAAGAAGTTACCTATATCTTTTTGCTATAAGACAGGGAATTTTTAAACCTGGCTCATTTTTTCCTTCATTGGTAACACTTGTATAAGGAACCCATACAACTGCATAATAACTTGCCAGCACACATGTGGGTCCTAAAACTTACGCAGTTCTGCTATTCTAAAATTCCATGGACTCATTTTAGTGCTTTCCTCTTTACAGCAGTGCAAAATGAAATGACACAAGGAACATAAGAATTCAATCCAACGAAAAGGCGTCATTACTATCACAAACTAGATTTAACAGATGTTTGTGAATGTTCCAATCTTTTCATTTTTCTAAAGTACTTCTGTTTTTATGTCCAGTTTGAGACACAGCTTCACTACCATCAAACAGTCAGAGAAGCATTTGCAGTACCTCTGCCGTATTAGGAACTTTTATATGTATGCGGATCCATCCATCCAGTCTTCTATATAACTAATGTAACTAATGTTTGTCATTTTTCATTCTATCAGAGGTTCATGACTTATTCAAAGCTATTTAACAGAAATATTTTCTACTTCTACTCCTACTAGACTGGTAACTGCAGAAGGTGAAGAAAACAATATTGATTTAACTTTTCTTCTAACAGAAGTAACTTATATTGTTGGACTACTATATAGAAAAAATCTGATATATGAGATTCATATGCTATTCTATTTTGCTTCTTAGCAAGGATAGAGCAGAGAATCATAGTCTGGGAATTTTAGCTTTCTTTTCCATTCCTACATATTATCTTTTTAGTTTAAACAACAGTGTAGCGTTTAAAGAACAAGAGCAGAGTAGCTGTGGTATATAGTATCGCATCTGGACGCTATCCATTTTCAAGAAGTGCCATCTACATGACTGAATTTGCATCTAGTTTGGGGAGAAGCCAGCATATTTCCAACAGTATTGGTTTTAAACTTGGTTATTTTTCTCTTCCTTTGTTTATAAAAGCATGTCAATTTATGAGAAGAAAAAGCTGTTCTGAATGCAATGTGTTTATCATCAAGATGGTCTACGGCAACTTGGACTTTCAGACGTTTGGATTGAATTTCAGCTGTGTCTCAGCACAGTAATTGATGATCACAAAAATAATTCTACCTTCATCTGAAGTCTATCTGCTTAGACAATTCAAAATGTTTTAAAAGCTAGGCTATTTTAGCCACTTTGTAAAATGCCAATCTACCTTATGGGGAAACAAAATCCTAGCAAAAAAATAGTGGGATTATTACGTAACTTTAAACTATAAAGGTTTCTTCATAGGAAAAAAAAAATCTGTTGTGTGTATATATGTGTATGCGTTTCACAGAAAAAAAAAAGCATGTCTGTGTGCACATGTCTGTGTATAGTACAACAGTTGAAGTCTTTTCATTTGAGAAAGTCTTTCCAACTGTTAAAGAATAACAAGGTATCTCTCCTAGAAGTGTGTGGTGGGGGGTGTTTAATGCAACACGGCATGAGCTGCACCTTCTCTTTTAGCTTGGGCATTGCTGCTGGGACCAACAACTCTTCTCTACTCAGTCATCCTATACTTTATCAAACCTGCCTGAAAGCAGTAACAGTTTCCAAAGCTATCTGCCCACAGAAGGGGAAAGAACAGTCAGTGGCACAACAACAGGGTCACACAGACAGACAGACTCCTTCCCTTCCTCCATCTCCCCTGCTCTCCTTTCCCTTCCTCCTCTGCCACTTTCCATGTGATTGCCTAGGTCTGGTTTCCCTGGGAAACCATGCTAAAAAGTCTGTCAAAACAGAAATACCAGGATTTATCCTTCCCTTGTGGAAAGTGCTTAGTTGTATGGCTTAATGAACTGCTAGAAGGCAGCTGCGTGGTGTTATTTTCTGTTTCACAGAAGAAAGAATAAACATCACAAGCACCTTCCCCCCCCCACTAGCAACTCTAGAGTGAGAAAATGCATGAAGAGAAGTTCATTTAATGGTGAGAGACATCATTATCATCAAGGGAAAATAAAGCTTTAGAGTTACAATCCGAGAAGGAACATTTTCCCTTCTCCTTAACGCTATAGCTGTGCCTGTGCTAGAAACTACACACTGCCAGGGCAGGGGCTTGGGCAGAGACCCTGGCACACCATCACCTCTTCTCATCCACTGAGGCAATATCCACGGCCTTATTTTGGCCCCTGCCAATTAGCGCTTTCCAAAAGAGCCCCTGAGCACAAGTCAGGCACTAGCACTGTCCAGGGACTGTTCCCTTAGGCAGCCTCAGTGCAGCCATCCTGTTTGAGAGGTTAAGAGAGTTCCGCTCCATGAACTTGTGAGATATAGTGCCTTTTGGCTTCCACGTGCAAAATAGCCTGAATTCTACTGTTGGTTTTTTGCTTGGGTTTTGGTTTTGTTTGGTTTGGTTTTTTTTTTTCAAGAAGTACAGATATGGACTTCAAGTTCAGCTCCTAAGGCTGCAGACATGCCGTAACTAACACGTTGGAAAGGTCTCTTCTACTACAGGTCAAGTAAAGCAATTTGTGCTTTAGTGACTTTGTTTTCAGAAGGCTATGTTAAGCAATAGATGCATTACTGAGATTTTTGAGCTCTCCTGATACAGAGAAAAAAAACAACCAGCCTGTGTCAATCAGACACATGTAACAAAACTAGTTGGTCTGAAACTCGTACTTTGGCTTCAGCCCAAACTTCAAATGGTGCTTTCCCTTCACCAAGGTTTTTTTATTTGCTTATCAGGATTTGTGCTTAACTTCATACCATTTTAAAATTGGAATCAGTGCATTTGGTGGTTTTTAAGTAGCTGCATGTAAGATTTGTAATTTTCGGAATAGCACAGGTATGTCAGTTCCCCCTAGATAGTGACACATTTTATTTCAACTGAGCTGGCATCTACTTTAGGTAGGATTGCAGATTAGTTAGAGTATCTTAATTTCAAATAAAACATAACAGCTCTTGTACTCTAAAATGTAGCTGGTGGGGATTACTTCACAGACTCAAAGATCATACCCTGTGGACTTTATTAATCAAATGCTGACCATCCCAATCCTAGATAAAGTAGGTGATTTTAAAAGTCCAAACTACTCACAACACAAGCAACTAGACACGATTCTAACTCAAACTGCATCTCAACAGAGAAGACTGAGCCAAGAGTCAGATTCTGGAAAGTACAAAGAGTTTGTTGATAGCACCTGGACAGGACTTCAAAACTTCATTCCAGTCTAAGAGATTTTTACACAGACCAGATCATGAAATTAATGATCAGAGTGGAATGAACAGAATTAGAGTTTCTGAACATCATTTACTTTGTCATCATCATTCTGGTTTTTTGAGGGTTTGTTGTTTGGCTTTTGGGGTTTTTTTTGTTCTTTGTTTTATTTTTAATTTTATTTTTATGTATTTGATATCTCACTGTTGCCAACATGGGGAGAAATAAACGAGAGTGCTATAGAATCCCTGCTAGCATGGTCATTATCAATGAGACTTGGTATAAATGGAGTCCTCAATCAGGTAAAGATGCAAAGATCCCAACAGAGTGAATAATACAGGAAATACAGCAATTGAAATTAGTTCCCCAAATTTCCATTTTTTAGCTGCAAAATGCAGCAATTTAATATCAGTGGATACCCCCAATAGCATTTTGCCTATTATTTCTGGAAACAAAGGAAAGGGATGGGAAACAATCAGATACCAACATCCCAGTCTATTTCCTGCAGTTCAAATAGGCACAGTTAATTAGTTGTGTGTATGTCTACAATCATTCTTAAACAATTTACGGAAAGGTTCTCTGTGGGACATTACAAAACATTTCTCCTGACCAATATTATTAGGATTATAGAGCTATTAAAATTAAATTTTACAAGAAGCTTTGTATACGTGCTCTCCAGGGAAATTTCAAGAAAATGTCTGGCCACAGTTAACTGAGATGAGGCCAATTAAGGGAAAGCTTAAAATGCACTTCTCTTTCACATTAAAAACCAAACCCAAAATTGTCCATCCACTCCTGGATTTAAGTACCTATTGTCTAAACACTGTGGTCAGTAATTAAAAAGTGTAGGTTCTAAAAGGAAGCTGTAGTACTATAGGACTTAATAATGTCTTGCCTCACAGAAACAGAGATTCCTCCAAACCTGGAAGTGAGACCATTCAAGAGGTACATGTATGATTTTTGGCTACAAAGAATCATTTCTGAGTGGAGACAGCATCTGGAAAAACTTAGCAGGTTACTTTTTCCAGAGTTCTTTGAACCACACATACTATAATCACCTCAGTCATCAATATGTAATTTCTGTGAGAGTGCTTTTACAGATCTGTGAGGCAACGTGTTGAACTATAAACACTGCTTTAATAAAAACACTAATGCAGATGTAGATTAATCAGATGTTAGGCATGTTCTATACATTTGAAAAGCATTAGAAAAAAGCAATGGGGGTTCATACAACCCATAGATAATATCTAGCACTACTGCACACTAAGTCAAAGCTGTTTTGAAATGCAGACAATGGAAGAGGACATTTTTTCTCCTAAATAACGCAGTAAAAAAGTAGTAAGCAAAACAAAAAATAAAATAACTTCATTTTTAAGGACTGCTATTTCTAATCTTTTGCCATTAGCATCCAAATCCTGAAAAGAAGAAATAGATGTTTGGATGCAGGATCTGAAAAGAGATTTTATTTCAATTCTAGGACACTGATAAAGGTCCTAGTGCTGAAATAAAAGAAACAATTTCTGGAAGTTTTTTACTGGATGTAATTTACCAGGAAAATCACAGAACCTCAGACCAGGTGTCAGGAGTTCAGTGGAAATGCACCTCTTTAATCTACACCCACATGTGCCCTCTTGGTTTTGCCAACAGTTGTTTAGATACAAGAGACTTAAGTACATATTCCAATGTCTTGCTCATTTCTCAAATAGACTCCACATAGACTCTGATTTAGCAATGATATATAATAGCAAATGACCCTTCTGGCATCACAAAGCTCTGGTTTTAAATCGAATCACATCAGTTTAAACATCCCCTTTTGCAAACAGAAGTATTTCAAGATATGGGAGAATCCACTAACTGAGAGCTCTAAAATCAACTATCAAACAGAACTTCAACACACCCAGATCTTCAGACTGATCGGGAACTGATTCTTGGATCTTTATTTACACCAGTTCTTTAACTTCTGCCTCTCTTTATTCTTGTCCTATTCTCCCCTACATTTTTTTTTCTGCTAAATAGCATGTGGAAGTGTGCAGAAAGGCCAAATTTGTTTCAATTTAACTTAATTTAAAAAAAACTATTACTACGCATTAAGCGGCAAATATCGATCCCCTTTTAATTCTTTTAACATACTGTTCTTTGATGAAGGATTTTTTTTTTGAACCATCTGTTCAAGAGTAGTTCCATTCTTCAGTGGCACTAATAAACTGAGAACGATTTGCTCTGGAGGTGTCTTTTGGGAGTCTGCTGTTGTTATCCAATGCTTTCATCCCAACAACTCTATATGGCAATTTGCAACTGATAGAAGAATGGCACTGACTGAACTCTAATGGATAACGCCTGAATTTGCTGGAATGAGATAGATAGCCTGCTCTGTTTCCCAGAAAAATGCTTCCATTAGCAATATGGTGATAATTTCCACTATTATAAGGAATTCATTTTGTTAAGGCAGTAAAAGTGCACCCCCTGAGTTTTATTTATTGTCCATTCTAATTTTGTTATTTCAGTCTAACACATTTATGTTCCAAGTGTAATAGTGTTTTTGAATTCATGCCCAGCTTACATTACAAAAATTCACTTAACAGGAGGGCTTTCCTTTAATATCTAGTGTCTTCTAAAAGGACAAATATAGCTCTGGCATTTTACTTCTCTAATCATACGTTACTAAATTATATAAAGAAAACTTGAGAGTTGAATGTGATCTGGCTAAAAGAAAATGATTGTGCAGATATGATAGAGTGTCCTTACCACTTACTACCTTAATCGAAAAGTCAGGATCATGAAGGAGAAGAATGACAGTTCTTCATAAATCTGGTTGGATATCTAAGAACTTGACAAGAAAAAAAAAAGTCTACTGCCAAGAAACAAGGGCACGGAAGAAGCAATTTCAGAGTTTTGACTACAGTTGTATCGCAATCAGTTTTGAGGATACTGCTTTACCAGCTTCTTAACTGCTTACACTAAACACTGCTCAACTCACATCTATGGATGGATAAATGGAGCATTTGAGCATGTACATTCTCAGCTCTGGGTCACACATTACTTCAGGGGGAATTTTTCTTTTTAACTTCCAGACTCCAAGGGAAATTGAAACTTTCAATAGCAAAAAGTGAAAACATCAACATCAATCATCAACACACTTCCAGTATCATTTCAATAGCTAGCATTTATGAGTAAGTAGAAACAGACTGGCTACAGAGGGTTTGTAAACAAAACAAAGATGTTTTCACAGCAGCTCAGACACTAACTTGAAAGGCACAAACATGTTTCATACGGAAATACTGGCATGTTATCCAAGCCATTCCTTTACAGTCAGATTTTAGTCCTTAAATGCATTTAATATATTCACAGCACTTAGATAAAATGTATGTTCATGGATTACAGGACTCAACACTTCAGCCTCAAACTCTTCCTTTGAAATAAGCAAGTTCATCTTCCCTTAGGTATTGTACTGGAGTGAAGCCGGTAACGTGGCAAAGTCTCATGAACACCACAGCAAATTGGTGAACACATCCCACCTCTGTGCTCCTCCAGCCCTATCCTGTAACCTTGCTATAAACTCCTTAATCTATCTGTGCTCCTCCAGCCCTATTCTGTAACCTTGCTATAAACTCCTTATTCTATCTGGGCTACAATGCAATTTGAAGATGAACCAGTACGCTAGAAATAGCTTTTCTCCTCAAATCTGAGCCTCCTCGCTGACATAGTATGATGCAGCTGGCCTTTCTGGATGGAAATACTGATGCCCCAACTTCAACCCTGCTTCATGGACTAAATATCACTTTTCTCCCTCTCACCTCTAAGCTCATTGTTTACAGAAACTGCCTGAGGGCCCTCTCCCTCCACACCAACCAAAAATCCAGCTGTTAATAGAAACTCCTCTTGACAGTTTGCGATGACCTTCTCCCTTCCAGTCTCTGATCCCGTACTAGATTTTCACACTGCCTGCCCTGTCAGTCACCTTTAACATTTTTCTACCTTATTTATACTTCTTTTCATTCTTTCTTTTACTAGCCTGACTTCTCTCACCCCATCTTTTGCTTGTTGTCTGTCTATGGACCTGACTGTTCTTTTAACTCATCCTTTGCAGAACCCACCTCATCACCCCTCCAGCTTTCAGTAAGGCATTTCATTAGGCTCAGGCTCCGAGCACTTTGTCTTCTTCATACCTTATATTTGAGTAATCTCATCTGCCAACCTAAATTCAACTGACATCCCTATATCAAGACTTCCAGATTGACCTCCGAACCACAGATGTCTCCAAATAATATTTGGTTTCTGCGCATGGATATCTTGCTATTGTCTCAACATTAGCAGACATTTTTTCTCAATATTTTAAAGTATCATAGACTAATATCGCTAATATGCCACCTTCACTGAAATAATAAAAACTCTCATGGTCTCTGTTCCTGATTTCCAAACCATCCTCCTTTCCTTTAGTAAATTGTTTTTTTTCTGTTCAAAATCATTCAGAATCCTGCCATTTCACTTTAGATATTAAGAGCTATAGAATGTTTTTGGTTGGAAGGGACCTTTGGCTATATCCTTCCTGGAAGATCTTGTTGACAGTTTGCCTGCTTCTTGTGGATTTATAAAAAAATGAATATAAATACAAGCAATATCCTGATACTACACCTCTTTGCAATTTTCTAATAGGCCAGCTACTCAAGATTTCCAAAGATGTTTTTAATAAATAGCCGCTAAAAATTAATAAATAAACCTGTTAATAGTATCCAGAGACAAGCTAAAAACCAGAAAAGTTTTCCTACTGCACTGTTATAAAAGAGATTAAACAAAAAAAAACACATAAAAAAAGTAAAGACATCTGAAAAATTACATGGAAGAGACTTTGAAAACAAGGATCTGCATCGGTACAATATAACTCAGGGATGTCACGAGGGGATGGATGTTACTTGTTGGGTCTGAAGGAGAACTCCTACGAGACTGGATTCTCAGATAAACCCAATATTACAGAAGACATCACATTTAGCCAAACTTAGAAAATGTGTCCCCAGGTGTACAATTAAAAACCACGAGGTCAGTTTTCAAAAGGCTCCCTTACACCCAGCAGCAGGGAAGTGATACTATGGAAGCAGATGCCAAGAGAAGGCCAGCTTCAAAGACAGAGATGAGGTAAAAAGACGCTGATTTAAAAAGGAAGCTGAAACACTTAGCTTATCTAAAGCATTCTTTTTATAATAGCAAAACCATATTTAGCAAATGCATTCACACATGGAATTAATTAAGCTGTATTTAAAGCATTCTAGTTATAATTGTAAATTCTCCATTTCCTGCAAATCAGACTAATGAGGCATGTACTTAATTTCAAAATTATTTTTTGGGAGTTTGCATAAATTGGCATGGCTATATAGAATTTATATTCAGCTGGAAGACCTAGGTTGCTGTATACTGAAAACAGTAGCAGGGTGACATGGTAGGTGAAAGAAACAAGCAAGCCCTTACCACCACATTGTTAATAATACATGTATATAAAAGTAAGTTTCATTTTTACACTTACATGGTTACAATCCATCAAAAGTCTTCCCAGACAAAATGTTATGTAAACTTTCAGAGAGAAACCAATAATTTTTTTTCCTTTACCTAGCTATTTACATTACTGCTCTTCATCTCTTGAACTCATTTTGTTTTTTTTAAATCACTGCATGTGTGCCATTGCTTACTTGGAGGTACTAAACCGGAGTCCAACTCAAAGTTTTGATAGTATGAATAGAACAAAAAAAACCTATCTGAAAGTAATTCCTCTGGAGCATTTCCTGATAGAAATTGATGTGGAGAAGACAGAAAAATCTTAAAAACTAGCTGTAGAGGATGCCACGTTCTGCTCCCATACTTTTGGGGCAAGAACAGAGGCAGTTCTGTGACTGAGCTGAGTTACAAGGAGAACAAAGTAGGTGACAATGGATAAAATCCCTTTTTGACCATTTCCTAAATCTCAGGCATTGGGGAGGGGGTGAGATGCTTCTTTTTTCCAAACTATGTGCTTTCTCTCTGTAAGCACAGAAGCAGCAGGAAAGGCTCAGAAGAGGAATTAGAGCCATTACTGTTGCCTGTCAGCACATACCTCATTCTCAAAGCTGTAGCTAGCCCATAGCAACCATTCATACCCCCATGCTCAGAAACACATTTTTCTGGTCTGGTTGTTAAAAACTGTGAAAACCTAAAAAGAAGATTAATATTATGCAAGAAGATAAATGAAGGTTGATTAAGTTAAATTTGACTAATGTAGCCTGAAGAGTCCACATTGCACTGAAATTTTCTGGCCGGTATTTATAGGTGTATTTGTAAATTACCCACATGATTTTTCACTAATACAATCTTCTTTCCAGTGACTACTTTAGGGAACTCCAATTCTTTTTTAATTAAAATTCAGTAAAACCAAACAGCCCAATTTAAAGCTTGTCAATACCATTCGTCCTTTCAGGTAGCGCGGTTTCAGACAACACAGATACATTGGGAGTCATTGTCAGTCAGAAACTCCAAATTAAGGCAAATTGTTTAAAGATCACAAACATCTATCTGATTTTAGAGGCTCATGTTTATTCACAGAGCACTGTTTCAGCAGATATAAAGTACTCGGCAAGTTCTAAATTGTGGTAAAACACCTTTAAAGGAAACATGGATTTCTCAGAGCTTAGACTGCTTCACAAAAATGACATGAGGTAGTGGAAGCTGGTATAGTTAATGGTAAAAAAGAAGAGGCAGAATTTACAGCTGGCTCCCAAAAATGTGGCATTGTCATGTTTTCTTGTTCAGAATGATAGAAATGGTCATGCTCAGAATATCAGAGTATTCAGGTGTTTCCATACCAAACTGACTAGATTCCTACACAAGTACTGCTCGCAGATTACAGCTAGCACTGCAGAGGATGCTTTCAGAAATGGCTTAAAGGGTGCAAATCAAAACCCAAAATCAGAGAGTACTTCCCATAAACTTCAGGGGCCTCCAGATGAAGAAAAGAATACTGCTTCAGTGGTCTTTAAGAAAATGCAAAAAAAACCACAAGAGAGAGGAACCTAAAAGCAGCAGTGAATCTGGGACCTTTTTTCAACTCCTATCAAGCTGTAAGAACAACGGGACATCCACAGAAAGAGCTGGTTCACATCATTTTTTCCAAACTTAAGCTGTGGAGACCATTGCGATAATTATCTCGCTGTCTAATGGTTGGGCTCCATTCCTGAAGGAACTCAAGAATAAAAGAATAAAAAGAATAGAAGTGCGAGTGCTTTGAGGCATTTTCCCCAGTCCTTCCATGTTTGTGCAGAACTTGCATGAGACTTATATCTCTGGTAAAAGAGTAACTATCTAGTACTATTGTACAAATCAGCATACTCTAACTTTTGGTATTACAGGCAAGAAATCTTTCTCACACCCTTTTCTAGTTTGTTGCTAAAAAAATTTCCAAGGAGTCATTTAAACTTGTCAGGCTGGCAAGGTTTTACAAGAGGACAGAGAAAACACGCTGTGCACAGCACAGCCTGCTTCTTGCCGTCAGAAATGAGGGTCAGTTGGAGTGAGAAGAACTGTACGTTCCAAGGAAAGATTTAGGTGAAAGTAAGTTAGGTTTTTTATCATTTTCACCCTTTTCTCTACATGCTTTTAGCCTTTGGGAGAATGAAAAAAAAAAAGGTGTTTGAAGATGCTGTTTCTGAGTCAGTTTAAGCAACTGGGAGTTAAAGAACTTACAGGTAGGAACTTCAGCTGGATTGATCATACGAGGACAAATTGGAAAAAGACCCAGTGTTAGAACAAGCAGATCACATCATTCCACCCTCAGTGGGATGTCAAATATCAGGCCCATCACTGGAGACAAGAAAAAAAAATGTGTCCGCATAGTATACATGCAATTCACCTTTTCCAGTCTCCAAGAATTAGTTCAGTCCCAATGGCTCCAATCTCAAACAACACATGCAGAGATGACTTGCTCTTCCCCTAAATTTCACAGCCACTGCTGGTTTAAGTGGAGACACTGTGCTCTTTCTAAGCCTCACCGTGCCTTTCCCTACTCTTTTCCTGGCCCCACCAGCAGCAGCATCTATTATTCTCGCCATGAGGTGGAGATTTCTTCTACTCTCCCCTTACAAGGGAAGGCACCTTACAAATTCAAAGCATCCTCAACTGCATCCTAACTTCCACCCATCTTAAGTAAAAGAGAAGCACTTTCTTCTCATCTTTCTTGCTTAGACCTTCCCTTAGGTCAAAAAGGAGCAGAAATTCTTCGTATAAAGCAGCATTCACGCTGATGAGTGATGGTTGTTTGGGTATCTTATTTCACAGCTTATTTAACCATAAATATATCTGAGTCATTCTCCTAACACAACTAAATTACCTACAGCTAGATAAATGCCTGAAGCAATTGGAGTAATTAGGAAAATACTAACTGCGGACTACAGACAAGATCGTTTCCACTAGAGGTGTGTGGTACACACATTGCCCCAAAGGTCCGGATCTGAGAAGCTGCTTGTCCTGAAAAACCATTCCAGGAGCCAGCAGCAAGCACTGGGTCCAGCTGGAGCACGTGGCAAACCACTTCATGCTACATATGTTCTTGAAAACAGCAGCAGTGCACACATGGGAAAAATACGGGCTTTTTAATAACTTTGCTTTTATAGACAGAAGAAATAACAATGCTAGTTTCCTCCAGCTGTCTGCTAAGACAGCCGAGTTCATAAACAAAAAGTTCATAATCTAAGTGTAATAGATTTTGCTTCCTCAGGCAACACAGTGCTATGGAAGTGTTAAAAAAAGGACTTTTCTCTATGTAATCAATAAAGCTTTCACAGAAAGATTGGTTCTGTTCCAGACTTTTTTTAGCTGCTTGCACAGGACTCACAAACACCAAATAACAGTTATTTATCAATTTATATTTAATAACTCTCTCCCATTTCTTTATAACCCTTCCTCAAAGTACACTGAGTTTAATAGGGATTTATTTAAATCACAATCTAAAAGAAAATTTCCACTCACAGTTTGTAACCCAGATTGACACTCTACACAACTGAAGTTTTACTGATGGAAAAAAGTGTTTTACAGTGTTTCATTATGTCCCTATTTTAAAATGGGTACATGGAGTATTCTGCAGGTAAAGACCTATAATAATGTCCAATACAATTAGAACTTAAAATAAGTCCCATAACAACATATGTATTGCTAAAAAGCACATGTGATAAGTATCAGTTTTTCCCTCTTGAGAGTAAAATGCACATCAGCTTCAGTTTCCAGCTTGCACTGTGTAGTTAAAGTACATTTAGCCTGTACCTGACTAAAAGAGAAATTCATGGTGCCAGAAAGCAATCAAGCCACTTTATTTTTAATCTTGAATAATATGAAGTAATAAGACAGCAACTGGACAATGTGTCCAAGTTCAGCGTGATTTTTAACCTCCTAACCACCATTGAGGTGTTTGGGAGGTTTAAATGGTTAATGTAACCAAATCCAGAATATTTGCATTCTTATCAAAATAGCTAGATTTACGTAGATTTCTTGCTTTTGGTCTATCATAAAATTTTGTTTTTCACTATAATCACAAGGGAGAATTTTGACTGGGTATACAAAGCCTTAAACTATAAAAAACTTAATTTGGACTTTTGTGTACAGTAAAATAGTAATCCGTTCAGATGGAAATTTATTACCCCTTCACCCACAGCAGTGCTTACCCACTCATTACTGACTTTTTTTTCTGTTTTGTAAGTTACACCAATACTTTGTTTTGCACATACATCAGAATAATTCGATGACATGATTGCCCCAGGTTTCTCCTGCTATAGCAGAGTTCTTGACTGTTCTCCTGGGAGCTTTTTATGAAAGAAGCCCTTTGAATGCAAATCCCTTGCTCACGGCATGGAAGCTGAGGAGCCTTGACTTACTGTTGGCATTTCATCAGAAAGGTTTTCCACACCGCAAAGGCTTAAAGATGATCCAGAAAAACATATTTTGATCAGGGTTATGGGACAAACTTGCTTTTGTCTGCTTCTGTGAATAATTCATCAAGAGGCCAACTGCACTACTTTTGCATGGTTCTTAGCACATGGAAGCACCAACTCAGAGAAACCTCAACCAAATGCCTCAGCAAGAAACACCACAACATACAACGCCAATCTAAAGATCAGGACCTCAATAGCTTTGGTGATAAAATGAAAAGCTTAGTGCAGACAGAAGGGTAGAGAGTGGTGGTCCCTCCACTCTACTTTGGTCTTCTTCAGGATAAAGGAGTTAAAGAAAGATCCTGGAGAAAAATAAAGCTGTCCCCACCCCACTGGTGGGCTTTTTCACCACAAATGTACCATCTAGGCATGAAATAAGCATTTTTATCACTCAGCACTTTCAGTGCTTTTACTCTAGTCCATACCATTGCAGGTGGCCCTCAGGGATCAAAACTCCACCGTGCTACACATCAGTGTACAACAGAAGAAGAGACAGCTCTCAAAGCCCCTGTGCTTGCCCATTTTCCTAGTCCACATGCACTTTCTTCCCAATAAAATCTAACTGAACAGGCTGCTATGAGCAGTTTTTGCTCTCAAGACTTCTTTTCCTCTGCTGAAATCATTATGCTAAATTTCACCTAGAGAAAATGGTCCAATAGAGAATTTAGTAGATGTCTTATCCCTCATTCCATAATGCTGATAACTGCCATAAAAAGCTGACTTCACTACTTTTATAATGAAAAGTAAGGGAAGTTTGATAGTGCTAGGACTAGTTAATGTGTTAATGTAACATTTGGCTTTCCTCATACGCCAGCCACTTTCTCTAATAGAATTACAGCAACAGAAATACTGAGCATTCATTTTTATGCGGTCTCATTTCAGAAACTGAAAACTTGTCTGAGTGTGAAGAAAAAATAAGTGCCTATAGCCTCAATCCTGCAAGGTGCTAAGTGCCCACAATTCTCAGAGAAACCATCCACAGTTTGAGCGTTTAACCTGCTTTTATTCAAGCATACCTCTCTTGACTTCTCTCACAGAAGGAGGAGCTTTCACAATGAGGACAAGGGAATGATACAGGCTTTTTTTGCAGATGGAAGCCACTATGAGATAAATTAGGGAGTGAATTTCAAGTTCTTCGCCACTAACCCCCAACACGGCCACATTTAGTTCATATAAAAATATTCCTAGTGTGGAATTCGAAAGCCTGCAGGGGAGAGTGCCTGCTGTAGAATTGCCATTCTGGATTATTCTGAAAAACAAGTATAAGAATTTTGCACACGATGGGAACTGTAACTGCTCAGTGTGTTTCACAGCTGGCTCTCAAATACCATTCACTTTACCCACAGAAGTGGTAAAAGGATGCCAAGGAACCTATTCAAACAAGTAAAGATAATCTGCCTCAAATCCCAGTTGCCTAAAAGTAGGGCTATTTCAGAGACACAGGAGAATTTTTTTTTTAAGGTATGAGAATAATTAATTTCAGCATTTATAAGTCAATATTGCAGAGATGGTAGAAGTAGTTTAGAAGACTAAGAAGAAAAGCAAACACATCAAGAAACGTTATCCAAGGCTCCACGTATGGGTGCATCCATGCATTGACTATATTCTATTCCAGACAATGTCTGTCTTTGAGATTAACCATTTTTAAGTAAATAGTAAGCATTTTTCACTAATTATAGTCAATGGCTGGTTATCTCATATTTCTAATTTCCTAGTATTTTTAACATCTGTGAGCTTTGATTGTCTTATTACCTTCCCCTGCCTAGCACATATTCTTGACTATCCACTTGGAACTCAGAGGATCTTGGAAAATAGTTCAGGCAGACATATGGCATTTAATATCCCAAACAAGTTAATTTCGCCTTTCCCCTCCTGCTGCAGTGTCAGTCTATCACATTACCGAGGTCTGCAGCAGACTGCATGGCTACATGTCCACTTGCTAGTGAGAAAGTAAAGTGATCTAGAGTAGCAGTTTCAAAACACTGATTTTGAAGCTAATAGTTACAGTGTCAACACTCAGGAGGTGGTAGCTGTAGCTAAAACATCTTGGTAGCCAATTTTTGCACTCTGCCATTAAGTGTCTACTGTGCCCTCTGTTTCAAATGTCACCATAACCATGTTTATTTTTCCTGAATAAACAATAGCCTTGTGTTTTACTGCAGTATATCAGAATGAATAAAATGCCAGCACTCACAGCTACCTCTATTCTGCATGACAATCAAGTTACTGCAAACTCATTAAACAATGAAACAATTATCTTTGAGGTACTGAAAAAAGACAAAAAAAAAAGACTGTATCTGATCTACATCAAGTATCTAACTGATGTACTAAGACTCACTAATTCTGTATATAGACAAGTGAATGGATAAGCATTTACCATCATTACACTGAGGGATTTAGCTTCAAGTTACTTGCATTCCTGAATTTTCCCTAGTGCCAAGCCACAGCTTTCCTAGGCAGAGCTCTCTTCTCAGTCAAGAGCACTTGCTGAGCTTATTTCTATGGCCCGTCTTTTAACTTGAATTTAACTATGTTGCAGCTTGCCTCCAACACAACCTAACCTGGTTACGCCTTTTTTTTTTTCCCTGGAGTTTCTTATCTGATCTGCTCTTCAGTTTTCTGCATTTACTTACAACAACCTTGTAATTTCAAACTGCTTCTGCTGCTTTGGATAAACAGCTCTCTCTGGTGGGGACCTTTAAATCTCTCCTGAATTAAGCCATTCAGAGTGTATTTTATTTACCATTAAAAAAAACCTTTAAGCTGTAACATATTCTCTGCATATTCCCTGCCATGGAGACCCATTTTGCCTTAGTTTTCCATTACCCAATGCATTTTATATGCATTTTTAAAAATATTTCTTTTGCAATCCAAAAAAATTGGAATGGTAAGTGAATATTGAACCAAAAGCAAATATTTATGAGAAATGTGGGCTGAGAAAAATTCCTACAAAGACAGATACGGTTATTAGATGTTAAATCATAAACTGCTTGAGAATCACATATAAGATGCTTATACTGAAAAAGTGCAAATGCTACACTTGATTATATTAACAGTAACAGTATGTGTCAAACCAGTACAATAATCCTTCTGCTCTGCAATGTTCAGGCTTCAACAGCAGGACTGATTGGATTCAGTTTGGGACATGACATTTTAAAAAGACAAATTGAAAACCAGGCAGATGAGAACAACAAAGATGACAAAAATGGCTCAGAAAATATGACTCAGAAGGGTTTGTGTTTTGCATTCTTTCCACATGTATAAAGGAAATGGAACTTGAGAAATGGCCCTAAGAGAAAGATGGAGTTAAAAAAAAATGGCAGTTTCCTCCAAAACTAAAATTGCTGTGTTTATCACTTTCTGCTTAATAATTTGACTGAAGAAAAGAAAGACGAATGGGCAGAAAAGTGAGGTTATCTTCCCATTTGTTATGACACAACATCAAATAGAGATGTCAGACTACGGAATGTGAAGAGGCACATAGTAAAGGCAAACAGAATGCACAAGTATTTTCATGTCAGTGAGCCCCTACTCACTATTTAATTACCTAGCCTCGCTATATGTTCAAACACAGTGCTGAGTAAAAGGCCTTTCATTTCCTGAAAGGGCACAATTTCTCTTCTAGTAAATCCAAGTTCTTGTATAATGTTCAACGCTATGATTAAAATTTTACAGAAAATTAATTTCCTTCAGAAAAATAAAGCTAGAACATTTCCTTTTTTCTCCTCCGTCCTTTCCCTAGAAACATTTTGCAGAACAAAAATAAAATAAAAGAAAGGAATCCAATGCTAGTAAAATTAGACCCTGAATGTTTCAGCTTGCCAGCCACCCATCTGGAAAGCCTTCTTAAGTTCAGTTTTCATAAAGTCAAAAAAGTACTTCTGAGTATGTGGACTTTACATGTTGAATTTAATGAAATGTAATATAGCAAATAAGTTCAGCCCATCTCTGTTGCATTCTTTGAAGCCCATACTCAAGAGGGCACTTCAGTTTTCTGTATTAGTGCAGCGTCCCAAGCACTCCATGTTTTACAGTCTCAGCATGTCTTCTAGTCAAGAACTGATAATTGCATGAACAACCAAGGTCAGTCACTCTGGTCAAGATGGAATGGATTCCTCTCTTCTGGTACCACAGGTACAATTTGCAGATCCTATTTAGAGAGCTAGCGAGGAATCCCAGCTGTGAGGTCTCCATGGTCTGAATCCCCACAGGAAAATTAATTGCAGTGGGGAGGAGTGATAACAGCAACGGTTCACTCAGAAGCTGTATTTCTGGAGAAAGTTCAGTGCCTCAGGCATTTTCAGAGACTTCAGTTACCAAACTTCATATGTTTCTAGTAAACATCCGTAAAATGAGATTTTTGAGAGGCTAGTGACTAGATAGGTAAATTTCATAAAGATGGAAAAAGCTCATCCCAGGCAAAAGATAGTTCCTCTGATCTCAAGCCTCTGCTCCACTATACAGATTATATGAGATCATTTGGATTAAATGCTTATATCATTTTATTACCATGAGTAATAAGAATTTTTCCTTAATTCAGTTTCAGAAAATGGCTGAGCTATTTTAGCTGAAATAGCAGGAAAAGGATATCTAAAAGAGACACTCTGTATGTGGTGAGGGGAAGGAGGGAAGGTCACAGGCATTTCAAAGCTACCAAAGGACCTGAAAATAACATCTTACAGTAAAAAGTGATGGAGGACAGTGACAATAAGAAGCACTATGAAGTCCACCTTTCTTATCTATGGAATACCAATGATCTGAAGTAAATAAAACCACTTACCATCTTTTCAAACTTGAATGCTAAAAGAAAATAGTCTAAACGGAGTGGAAACCTAAATTCAGGTTTAAAAACATTGGCCTGAAGGTAGCAATATTCACTCCTGTTGGGGAAGGTTTTAGTTGGTTTTGTTTAGTTTTGTTTCTTTGTTTTTTGTTGCCTTTTTTTTTAGAAGTACATGGATGCAAGGCTAATATATCCATTTTGAAATCCATTTTTTTATACTAGACTATCATTTAAATTCTGATTTTTATATTATTTCTGTGTGAGCTACCACAGAAAAGATGTTTTCAGATCTGGCAAAAGTAACGCACCTAACACTATGTGCACGTTGCCCTCTCCCCACCCAGGTCCCCACACACTGACAACTCGGGCAACTGACAACTATTTCTCCTACTACTACCAGAGGGGACAACAACATTATGGAGTGAAAATGCTCAGAATAACAACAGTAACAGATGTTTATTGTTTCTGAGGAGTCTACTCCCCCAGCACTAAATTAAGTGTTTTAAAATAAACACGTAATAAAGCAGGAATGCCATGCCATAGATCTGTCACAGCTAAAACAAAGGAACCACCTGGTAATTCATGTATGTCTATTCAGTGCTGACACTGTAAACCACTGGATCATGAGTGTTTGGATTCATTACATCCAAGAGCAGACAAGTAGCTCTAAGGCATCATAGAGTCTAATAAATAAATGCCTGTCTGCAGGGTGTCAAAAGGAGTCTCAAAATATGAAAAGCTTAAATTTTAAGTCATTCCTCATAAAAGGCTAAACATCTACAGCAAAGAAACCTAAACCAAGAAATTGACAATTACTTAGCAAAATATGAAATCTTTGAGGTGCTGTGTAGTCTCCCACTTGGACAATTTTTGCAACTATTTCACTGCTCTTTTTTGAAGAGTTCGGCAAACTTTGTTATGTTTAACAGTTAGAAATCTGCTTCTAATTTTTTAGTAGATTTATCTATGGCTAGTTGAAACTTTTATGTGTTTTCTACCTCTTTAATATTCACACTTCCGATGCATTTTTAATATTTATATAACATCATCTGTCAGTCTCCCTTATGCTTAAGCCTGTCCAGCACTTTTTTCCTTCTAAACATTTTTCACTCCCTTCTAGGCCCTCTGCATCTCTCAATCCCCCAATCTTTCTTCAACGGGTGACTCAGATTGTCTATGGTTTCCCAAATGAGATTTCAATCTTGTACAATAGTATGAATATTTTTTCTGTTGGAAATACCTTGCTGGACACATTCTACAGTCACATCTGCCTTTCCTGCACTGTTGTGCCTTGGTCTCTCACAGCCATTCACAGCAGGTCATTCTCTTTCTCTATCATTTCCTCCAGATCATCTATCCAGTTTTTAACGTAAATTCTTGCTACCTGTCACCAAAAAAAAGTTACATGGTTTTATGAATCTCATGATTTTAGTTTTGAAGGTAATCAGTTCTTCCTGTATATCTCAATTTTCTACTTGATCAACAATGTTCCTAATTTTATTATCTTTTTATTTATATAGATTAAAATACAGTTGAAAATGTCTTCTAATAATCTTAGTAAAAGTCTAACCTTGTTTAACTTCAGTCAAATCTAATTTTACTCCTGAGTTTCTTGATCTTCAAAATATGACCATTTTCTTCATCAGTCCATTTGTTCTACACTTTGAAGGCTCTTTCTCTTAAATCCTATATTCTTCTGGAAATGATCTTTTCCCCAGTATTTATAGAGATCTCTGAACATTTTCCCTTCCCCATGCTTTTAACATACATTTGTAATAGATTTTCCTCTTTCGACTCTGAGAAATTCAAGTCTCTCCCCATTCATATCTGCCCAAGTGACTTAACACTAAGAGCTCCTGTGAATCAAAATACGTCCTGTGAAAACCAACAACTTCAACCCCAGCCACGCTTTTGCCTATCATTCTTCTCACTTAGAATGAAGCAACTCATACCTAATCTGGATTTTACATACTTTTACCCATTTTCCTTCTCTGAACTATCTAAAACCTTCAACATGTTACGGATGTTATTCCACAATAATTTCACAAAACATTTCACTTTTTTTCAGAGATGTAATACTATATATTCTTCATAAATTCATTAAGTGCCTTCATTTTGTCCCAGAAATCCTTGAATTAAAAAGCAGACTAGTTTCTGATGACACTACCAGCACTAGCTCCAGCTGTTTTCCACTCTCTCTTTGCATCACTAATAGGAGGTGCTGTTTCCACGTTGCTCTTTCTTCTACCCAGCAACATTTTGTTAAAGCACTTCTGCCAATTTTTTCTTTACAAACAGATATAGAAATTAACAAAAGCCTTTCCCAAGCAGTGGTCTTCAAAATCTGAACATGTCCCTATCACTGACAAGGCTCCAAGGTTTCGATATGGTACCCTTGGAAAATCTCTTTCCATAAATGCATCTCAGCAGTGGAATATCCTGAACTCCTTGGTTATTGCAAGAGCTCTTTGCAACCTTATCTTAACAGCGAAGCCTTTACCTACAAGCAGAAAATGGCTCAAGTAAGAGAAGTGTTTTATAAATACTGGAGTTAGCATCCTGAAAATGATTTATCAGAAGGGGGCAATTGTTGAAGTTGCAAGGTTTGTTTTGTCTACAACTAAGCTAAGTCATTGCAAGACACCAAACGCTTTACTCTTACTTTTTACTTTGCAATGTATTTTGGCTTTAAGACAATCTGTAAAGTAGAGAGAATTTGATAGATGTCATCCCAAACATGGCACATACCCCTCAGTCCATATGCATGGACAGATAATTTCTCAAAGCTGACATCCAGTCACAGAAGCAGTGATGTGGGGCCACGCACAAGAGCAGAGGCCTGGGGCTCACAAATACTTTGATTAAGCAAAAGTCAGAGTTCAAAGAGACATTTACAAATAAACCAACAAACTCCAGGCTATTTTATCTAGAACAATCGTAAATTGTTCTGCCTTTTCAAACCATTTTATCTAGTAAAAAAGGATAGACACAGTTTCAGCTACCCTTAGCTGCACAATAAATGCATACTTACCATGAAATAGCCACAAGAAAATATTTAGCCCTAGCCCTGCAGTACTGACAGAAGTATTTAGACTAGACAATTGTTTTTCAACAGCTAAATTAAGCTTTCTTCATGTGTACATGCATTTGCACAAGCACAGGATGCTTCTTATTGAAATTACCAATAATAATAATAATAAACAATATTGCTAGTTTTAAAAAGCTAATTCAACTTAGTTCTTGTAATAATACATGCGCTATAAAGACAGAACAGATAAAATTAATGCAAGACATGAAAGTAATTTTGTTTCTCTTGGTTTACTTTATAGTTGAAAAAATAATTTTATCCATGAAAAAACCTGTTCTGGTTTAAACTAGAATTTGGAAAGCCAGTGAGAAGAGCAGAGAAAAAGCCATCAGCAACAAAGGAAAATTATACCACAATAAGGTGATTCCAACAGTCTTTCCTGTGAGTATATTGATCTCTTTACATAATTATTCCATTGTCAGAGAAAATGTTGCTAGGTTCCTTTACCACTAAATTGAACTTACACTCATTTCTTCCTTAGTGATGTTGATAACAGAGTCTTGTCTGATTACTCATTAATACCTTACTCTTCCCCTTTAAAGGAAACAGATATAATTTTTAAAAATTGCTACAAGACAATCCATATAAAATACAGACTATTTTTACACAAGTGTTTAACATAAGCAAGGAAAATTTCTGCTAGTGCTAGATAAAATATTCTCATATACTCAGTGGGTGAACAGGATCAAAAGCATCCCTGAAATTAGAACAGCAATAGCTGGAAAATGTCATATGAATGATCTTGCTTAATGACACACTACTACCTCCCAATTGCTGGACTTAACACATTACTCACCTTATCCTAATATTCCCATCTGACCAGCCCTCAAGTTCCATTCTCTGCTCCCTTTCTCGTCCCTGTTCCCACTCCATATCAGTAAAAGTCTCTTTACAGAGGCACACATTTACGTCCTACTCCATTCAGCTTCCTGTAGAGAAGCTGTTCCATAGTTCTGATGCACTTCTTGAAATAATAAAAACCCTACAATTGCACACATTCTAGATGTGAGCATGAATTTTCATATTCTCTATTCCTGTGACTTCCTGTTAATCAAATGAATGTGAATAGATAATATCTTTGTATAGATCCAGGTAAATTTTGGGTAGGTTAAAATAATTGGACAGCAAAAGTCCTTTAAAATTAACCTACAGTTACTTCACACTAAGGAAAGAGCTTCCTCTCTGAAGTACTTTAATTAAATTCTTAGCTCTCATAAATAAAGAAATACATTTTTCCAGTACAGTATGAGAGCTTCAGTGCCACAAGATCCACCTCAATATCACATGAAAAGAATATTTTCTCAGTAGTTATACTTGATTCTTTCTACATGTGGATTTTTCATTGACTCCAATGGTATCTTGTTTTTGCTACTTGGAGACTTGATGATGGTATAATGATCAGAATTTAAGACATGGAAACTGAGCAGTCTAGGCTTAGTTTCTTAGGAAAACCTACATCTGAGATAAGAAATATCCACGACTGATGAATTATGCCTGCTTCTTAGCTTATTTTGTACAAAACCACAGTTAGAAGCTTTAACTTCATTTCAGGCAATGGAAAGTTTTCATCTATTTTAATAGGGCCATGATTCCACCTACACACTTTCACTTCACAGACATTCTGCAGAGTCCTCCAAATAAACCTAATAACATTCTACACATGGAAAATGCCAGGACAGAGTAGTTAAGAGTTAGAATAGCCACTCTCATGCTTAAAAAAAGCACAATCAATTGGTACAAAGCCTCACTGATGCAAGAGTCACATTTTCTGATGCAAAAGAACAGCTAATTCTCTGTTCTAAAACTGGTTGTAGGACTTGCTCATCACCAAAGAGCTCTACTGGATTCAGCCGAATGCACTTAGCTATAAATATTTTCCCTACCAGAGTTCCCAACAGGGATCATCAGTGTAGCAAAGTGAGGGAATTTCAGGGTAAGCTTTTAAAAAGAAAGATTAATAATTTGGCACACAAGGTGTGGGCAACCATTTCAAATATAGAGGAAAAAGACTATTGCTGACCACTCTTTAAAAAAAAAAAAGGTACTACAAGAAACCACACTGAACTTCTCTCAGTACCAAGCTGGGACCATTGCAAGGCAAGCACAAACCCCTGCTGTGGCAGAAGGGGGAATGCTTTCAAAGAGAGGTTGGAATGGATTACACTAGAGTTTGCCAGCTTAACTAGGGATAGGAAAATGGCCTATTTTTTCTGGAGTTCACTGACTGGGTGAACCATTCGCTTGATAATATTGCCCATTTTTCTTGCTTTATGCACATTGATTTCCAATTCACAAAGCTTTGGATGTTCTCATTCATCTTCCAAGGCTAAATCTATCAGAAACATTGTTGTCCTCTCCTCTGAGGAAAAAGAAGAAGGAAGATCAAGCAATGCCTTTTTTTCCTTTCCTCACATGTGCAAGAGTAAATTAGAAAAACACACATTCATTACTGAAAAGAAGACAAGGGTGGTGTGGCTCATGTTGGCTGGTGTTTTTTTTTTAATTGAGAAAAATGTAACAGTATCTTCTATTACATTGCGGAGTTCACTGACTTCAGTGGAAAATGGGACAATGGAAGAATGAAGGAAAAACAAAACAAGAAGAAAATGTGGCAACAGCAATAGAGGCACAAAAAAAGAAATTGGAAGTGCAACAGAGGCTAAATATATGGAAAAAATGCTTCTCTTTCTCCATAAGCTGATTCCTTTGGCCTACACTGATATCATCTTACTGGTTATGTAAATTTATACTTTAACATAACTGTAATGAAGCAGACATGATATATTACCATCTTTATTATGTTTGCATTTTCTTTGATCTTAACTGGGGTTTGTTCTCCACTGCCTTTAATACTACATTGGTGACATTGAAGAATGGTGAGTGTAAGGCACACATTGCTGCCTAAATCCACAAATAGGTAAGGGTAAAAATTATTTTGTAGCCATAATTAAACAATTGACAGATAAATGACCTTTTAGGGACTGAATATTCATTAAAAACTCTATTACTATTGACAGGCATGAGGGGCTTCATTACCCAAAACACCTTCATAAATGTTACCCTGACTAGAGGGTAGCAATCCCAACAAACTTTTGTTAATACTTCTCTTTTCTAACAATCTTCTTAAAAATTTCTTCTTACAGTATTCATAAAATGAATTGCTGTCACATGCATTTCAAGATGAAAATAATACTCTGAGTACCCCAGGCACACAGCTTGCAATGCTATGTTTTCTTAGGAGACAAACTATATTTATGTAATTATGTGTATATATCGACAAAATGTTCTCTCTGAAAAAGCTTTATAGTAGAACTGTGTCAGTTTAAAGACAGAAGAAAATGAAGAGAGCTGCCTGTCCATAATGGTAGAAAATCTTACCTTGTATTTACTTTGTCTGTAGCTCTAGCAGGCAACACAATACTAGAAAAATACTAATTTACAACTGGAGAACCACGGAATCACAATTACGAACAGAGAAGTCACAGCAAGCAGAGGCACCAGATTGCACTGAGCGCATCTTACACGTTCCAAGGAGAACTCACCCAGACATAACAAGGAAATTTCAGAGAAGATCACTGGAGTATTCCTAGTCCTGTGCTCAGGAACAGCATGCGTTTGTTTTAATTTCTGAATATAAGAATATACATTTCTCCATCAAACAGGGACTAAAAATATGAAGGTTTGAAAAATAAAATTTAAACAGAGAGTAACAGCAACAGCTCTGTGATAAAACCCTACAGTAATTATTTATGACTAGTGCCTCTTACTGTTAGTACACTAAGCAATAGCACTGGCAAGAAGAGAAGATGCACCAGGTCATTCAGCCTGACAGTGCAAACAACATTCTCATTTTGATGTCCCCCCCCCTTTTTTTTTAATCACAGTAAATAAAATTATCAACAGCAACAGAGCGCAAGCCAACAAACTCTTAGACTTCTCTCTAAGCTCTGGAAAATAACAGCACAGAGTATAAAGCTGAGGGACAAACTCGAACAAGCATCCACATTATTGTAGTGGAACATTTAAACAATTGTTTACTGAGTCGTTAATGTATTTTAAAGGTGAAAATACACAAAATTGTCTCAAAGCATTAAGTCAGTTTTCACAGCCATCTAAACTGTGATCTGATACGTAAAGCAACAGTGAATATATAGTTAGGATCCTTAAAACATGGCTCTACTGAAGCTGCTGGGGGTATCACTGAGATCAGGGTTCACAACAATAATTTATAAAATACTAAATTATATTCATTTCCAACATATTGAATGGTTTGGTTTAATTATTTTCTTTGACACTTAAATCTTCTACCAAACACTTTATCAGGTGATGCCACTAGGGCTAAAATACTCAAGAGGAAAGGAAGGAAGGGAGGAAGGTTTGGATTAAAGCCACTGTTGAAAGAACACGTGGAGCTGTCAGTGACTGTTTTCCCACCTAAGCCTGGATCTCTTCTACCTCTGTTCAACCTGGCTCTCTAAATTACCATCACCTTGTGCTTGAACCAAGTTACCTGGTTCATCATCTGACCTACAGTTCTTCTGATACTATTTTGACAAGGAGTTTTAAGAAAATTCCAATTACTCTGAAACTCTTCAATAAAGTATATTCATTTAAATATAGCAAACATTTTTACTACCAGCCTACAGAACAAAATGATTAATTCTTTCAAGCTTTCTATGAGCACCATCTGGTCATTGCAATTGTTGCTATTTTACTTATCAACATGTTTTAACAATTTCTTCTTTGACAACTTAGTTTTTGACAGTGCCTTTTTGCCTGAGAACAGGGGGTACTTTGTATTCTCACCACATTTGTGTTACCCACAGAGTTCTGGAACTGTCATGCAAGATGGGGAACATACGAACTAGCTTTGTGCAGGAAGACAATTTCAGATGGTACTTTCTTGGAAGGAGGGGAGGTTTTCTCAAGTTCAGCAGTGGAACACTCTTTCTATAGGTGTCAGGGTACACCACTGAATGACTCTGAGAAGGTATTCGCTCCATAGTAAAAATAAAGCTTGCACTGAATGCAAAAGCAGAAAGCTTTGGAATAGATGGGAACCCTCATGTCAAAGCAGTCATTTACACTTAGGAGATCCCTATGTCTGAGAAATAATGAAAGATTGTGCTTGAAATTCGTGGAGAAACATTTCGAGCAAATGTCTTCAAATGTAATTGTTCAGAAAATATAACTGACTGGGTCAGAATTTGCATATATTTTACTTGAAAATGTATATATGAGAAATAACACATATGCACTTAATTTTCCATATTTGTATTATGAATCATTAAGCAGAGGAGCATATAATCCTCAGTGTAATCAGTAACAATTTACAGAGGGAATCATAGCATGCTGTTAATTATGATTAACTTTTTTTTGTACTTGGATCTCTACTTTGAAGTGATAACCAGTAAGGTCTATATCTACTAAAAGATAACGTTTAAATTATATATTTCCAGCAAAACTTCCATACTATCAACCACCATCTACCATTACCAAGCAACTTTCCATTAACAAGGAAGATCAGGAAAACATGTGAAGAACAATCTAGCAAATAGGGAATTAGGGCTTGGTTCAAGTCTCTCAAATGATCTACTCTTTCAGCATAATGAGACTTTGGAGCAAGGCTTCGCAGGTTTTCTTAAAAGTGCTGTGAAACAAAACCCACTGTCAGCAGAATTGGGATTTGTTTTTAATTTGTCTGAGCTTTGTGTGAAGACTGAATTTCATTAGATTTAGTGAACCAAATCAAAATGGTTCAAACCACGTAAAGGTACAGTAAAATTTCTAAGCTAATACCCACTCTAAAACAACCTTAGCAAAAAGCATCAGCAACAGCATCTAGTATGGTTTCTAACAAACATATCTACTCTTGAACATTTTTCCTTTTCAAAAAAGCAAAATAAAACAAAAAGAACACATGTCTATGATTTAACCTACACACATGATGGGAATGTCAGTGTACTAATTCAAACACATTTTGGACCCCAGTGCTTCATAGCCTTTGTGCGTGACTTGTATGAAGACAGTATTTCTCCTCAATAAAACTGTAAAAATTATACCTCTTTAGAGTTCCCACTGGAAAAAAATAATTACATTTTAACTACATGAAACCAATCGGTTTAGGTCCTCTGCTGGAAAAAAAAAATGAAGCTGTTTAAATAAAAACATTTACACCTCTGTTTTAATACATTCAGCTGTTATCAAGCTGAATAAGCATAAACTCCTTCTATATTTCAGATAATTCATGTACTTCCTTTACGACTAGTCTCAAGATGATAAAAAAATTCTCCTGTCCTTTTCTTATTCTCAGCACTGCTCAGAGGAATTCATGTGACATCCAGCCTATAATACCCCCTCGCAACAGCCCCAGGTGTTTAATAAGTCACCTCACTGCCCACAACTGAGCTGAGGAAAGATTATATTCCCTTCATATCGGGAGCATTTGGTGTAAGAACTTCCTAACTTATCTAAACATTTCTAACAACAGCCAAGCTAGACAGTATAGAATCTTTAATAATCACTGGACAAACAATTCTCCAACTAGAAGCCAAGCTGCACAAAAGACAAAACCAAATGAATTTGCACCCCTGTCATCAGAAATCCTGGGAATTTGATTTTAATAGTGATTCAGGAGTTATTTGCTTCAGCCCTTACTCAAGCCACTTTTTGATTAACATGAATAGTTTTGCCTCACAGAGTAAGCAAGATTTTAACTCTGCCTGCACACATCACATATATTCAAAGGTCAAGAAAACAAAGCATTTACAAAGCCTCATGTCACCCCATACTTTTAATCCACAGGCACTTTCCAAGCCTCTGGTACAGTTACCGACTAGAATTCATGAGCTGCCTCCTTCCCAAGCTCTCTGTTTCAGATACAGGAGTCCTGTATTTCCCCATCTTCCCATCATTTCACATACAAAATTTTTTGGACAGCAACACCTTTGACATGTAGGAAGAGGTGCAACATGAGTACGATATGATATGAGAGGGAAGAGTTTAGTCGACCCTAATGAACAAAGAAGATAAACATTACTATAGCCACTAGGCTTTCTTTCTGTGTCTTAGCTGCAAATTAATTTTCTTTGCCAAGGTTCATTTTTAAACTTTGAGCTATACTAGAGTCTGGTTTTAATGAATACCTGGAATAAGCGGTTGTCTTGCACTTTCAGAGCTCAGAATTTTAACTACTTGACTTTTATTTGCTTTCTAAGTCTGAAATCACACGCATCTCCTCCTCCTACGCACAGCAATCTGAGGATTAACATAAAAATTGACTTCAATCATTTCCATGCTGAATTTTTTCCAAAACACATTAGGAAGCTAAAGCCAGAACTGTGTTGATGATACAAATTATCCAGGACTCCAGCCCTTAGCACAAGAACCACCTGTGGTCCACGTAAAGGAATTTAGAAGATAATTGCTATCCTATTTCTCATTGTGCATTGAACTTTCAACTGCTTGAACATAATCAGCTTGATTATGCTTGAGCATTCGCTAGGTTAGACAGTTAACTGCTTGCAAACAATCTGACCCAAACATTGGACACCTGGGACAGGTGCAGATTTAAAATACTAGCAAATAATGCAATTTTCCATCTATTTAATTGCTGTTCTGCAAAACCACCACAGACTGCTTGAAAAGAGACAAAAAAAAACACCTTCCATTTTTTTTTGAAATGGTTTGAAGGCCTCAGCAACTACCAGATTTTCCTGTGCCTTTTTCTTTTGTGCATTCAAATTTTACATTTTTTTCCATCCATCTATCTTGAGATAAAATACATCTAAAATTAATGCTAAATGTAGTCTGGTTATAACAAAGAAACAATAACACACTCTCAGAATATCCTGGTTTGGTTGGTTGGGTTTTGTGGTGTTTGTTTGGGTATTTGGGGAGGGCAAGGGTGTTTGTTTGTAAAAGGCAATCTTTTCTAATGGTTGTCTTGGCTTCTTCAACATGCAGGGGGAAAAAAAAAAAGGTGCTTGAAAATAAGGCTGGCAGCCAGCTGCACAGGACTTATTTATAAATATCTCTTAAAGTCTTGTTTTCCAGCTATCCAGCCACATTGTAGCTGGAATGCCCCCTGAAGTTTTAGAGCAACTAGATACAAATACATAAAAAAACATGCCCAGGATGGCTGAGGTTTTTACAGGCAACCAGCTGGGAAACACTTTTGAAAGTCAAGGAAGAGGAGGAAAAAAAAAAAAGAAATCAACAACATTTTCTTAGGCCTGCTAAAGCATAAGAGTTAGTGATGAGATGAATATCAGGCCTCTCTGACTCTTCATGACACATCTCAGGATGCTAGCGGGGGACAGAGCACGTTAAGGTGTACTCCATAATTTGGGGACCTACCAGAGGCTGTTTCCAGCATGATGAACAAGAGATTAAGTGATTCCACTGTATCTCCAGGGAAGAGAGCCAAGTACCACCATAACCTGGTAATTCCAACCTCTGGAGACCCTGCTCATTCATTGCCTCTCCCAGGCAAGGATTTATGAGCAGTGTTTTGCACCAGCAGAGCCCTACTTGTTCTCACAATCTATTAAAGTAGGGAAGGGCCAGTTTGGAATATTCCAGAGGCACGTGGCACTTCAGACAGCTAGAATCCCCAGGTAGGGCTACATGCTAACATTTCTGGCTCAGTCTAAGACAAGATCTTTTTCCCCTCTATGCAAATAGTCCTTTTCTTGGAGTCTGGAATGAGAACCATCTTTTGAGCTTTGTGTCCAATATCTTTGGTCCCAAATGGACTTTTTTAACATGGAGCCATCAGCAACTAATGGGAAATTCCAGTTGCAGTGCTAATTCAAGCAGGTCCACTGGGGACAGTATCATGTTAAGAAAGAATGGATCATGCATCAATCATACCAAACCTATTTACAACTCAGACTAGCAATCTGAGAAGCTTTATCATTAAAATTCACAGAAAATCAACTGTATCTGTATGGAAAATGAAAGCATGAGCCATGGTTCTGTTCTGCTGTAACCCCTCTGATATGGGTAAGTTGTGCTCCTGCTCCAGGAAAATCAAACCCACCAGTATTTTGCTAGGGTTCATAATCTACCTGAGGAATACAGAAACAATGAATTTATCAGAATGACTGCTGCTGTGTTAAAGGACTAATTCAAAGAACATGAAATTCTGCATGAGAGAAACACTAAACCTTTCCCTATTCAGTGTAAGAAACTCTCTCCAATAAAAGGTAGCTCGTTAGATTTCGTGAAAGCTTTCAACATCAGACCCAGCAAAAGCAAGCGTTCCAAAAACCTTAGCAACTCTGCTAATTATTTTTTGAAATAGACGTGCACTTGTGGCAAATAGACATCCTTGTAACAATGGGTTGTAATAGTCACATGCATAAATGGAGAGTTAAATGTTGCACTGGTCATTTGTGCATGCCCCAGCATGGCAACATGAAGTTGCAGTAATTGCATGACCACATTACACAGCCAAGTGTTGCTTCACAGTTCTGAAAATAATAAAAAAATGGAGATACTAAGCATTACAAACAACAGGTACCAATTATAACCAGGCATTTTGTTTCACAGGCTCAATTCAATTTCTTTTCCATAGAAGTGTGGCAATGACTTTCTTCTACACATTTACATTCTGCTCAGTACAGCATTTCCATCTAGTTTTCCTACCTTAGACATATTGCACCACTAGTGCAATATTTCAAAAACCGCCAAAACATTTTAATGACAAACTAAATAAGACCATCTTTTGCCTAAGTTTTCTATTTCAGTGATTCCATCTGACAAGAGAGCAAAGGTGTGCAGCAGGAGGTAGGTAACTCGACGCAGTCAGCGGTAAGGATCGGAAAGAGCTGCGTTGGGTATGTATCCAGTATGGGACAACAGGCAGAACAGGAAGGGCTGTGATTGCCACAAAACATGACCCTTGAGATAAATGCGTGTCACCAGTGGACACAGCTGAGAAAGCTCTGAATATACTTGACCTGCATGTTTCTCCATTAAAGGCTAGGCCAGATCTGGGAGTGCTACTAACACCACAATTGGAGAGGGCTAATAACAATAGTTGTGTTTAATAGGTTGTTAAGACTTTAATTAGATTAGCAATAAATTCTTGTCTTTGTATACACAGTGTTTTCCTGTGCTCCTTAACAAGACCTTAAGTGTAATGCACTAGTCTCGAATGTGTGTCTCTTTATCCTCAGAAGTTGTGAGGATAGCATACCTCATCGTTATTCTGGAGGAACCATCTCTGAAATAAAGAAGTTTAGCTTCTTTTTCTGTTAAGATTGTTTATTAAGTTGTCTAAAAGGTTATCAGTCATTCCTTTATTTTATCTACAAATCTCATGGAGATCAAACTTGATGCCATTAAACTTAAAGGAAGTAATGCCTTTTTAATACTGCCTAGAGACACAGAAGTGAGATAGAACTGAAATATGCAGTCCCAATAAGCAAAGGAATTATGCTTTATCCACGTTCCATAAGTCACAAAGACCACAATCTTTTTAGAGCATGTCCTTCACTTTGAGCCTTGCATAGTGAACCCTCGGCTCGGGGATGATAATGGATCAAAAGATGTCTCACCAAATTACAAGAAAAATGTCTGCATCCTGTTTTGTTGCAATCCTATTAGTCGTATCAAATCTTGTGTGTATCAGCTGAATTCCAGAAATATATGCAACAGCAACACCCTTTTTCAGAGGTTATTCCACTACCTTATCTAATAAATGCTCTGTGACTTTAGAAGTCTTTTTTACAGCCCCCCGGCAACAAATCTACTAATCTTCCAAATCCTTATTAAATTCCACATCCAACTACTTCTTAACACTCCTGCATAATACTGTAGGACTACTACTACCCAAGGGACAAAGGCCAAGTCTCACAAACTGCTTATCCTCCACATAAACCCTTACAAGCCCTAGACTGGAGCTCTTGAACAGCAAAACTTTTTAAGAGTGCCATTAGAATTAGGGATAAAGTTGTTTCTAATCTTAAGCTCCATGCTATGTTAGGTTTGCACCAGTTCATGTTCTATACATTATTTATTACTCACCCTCCTGGAATGTCCCTGCACTTCAGAGCTCCAGCTCTTCCGAGCTGAGCACTTCAGGAAGCCAAACAGAAATGCCCGCTGTCCCAAAATAAAAGTGTCTGAGGAGTTTGCCAAAGTCCTTCATGCCTTCAGAAAAATAAGGAACATTCACGGTTGAGCTGTAGGATACGAATTCAAATGATAAGTTTTCCAGAATGATCCTTTTCCTATTTGTGTTCTAACTAAACTACAAACAAACAGGAGAGATTTTATAAGTAACGTGAGTTGTTCAAAAACAAGTCTCTAAACTAAGATGCCTGTGATACTCTCCCAGCACTCGAGCACAGCAAAGCAGGCAGTCTTAATTACATATTTCATGTTAAGAGATTTCTAAACCTTACAAAATTAAATTAAAAAACTGAACACAGGGAAATATAAACAAATTTTAATTAATCTAAGGTTAAAATGAGGACAATGTTTTCACTGAAATTGTTGTTAGTTTTTTTTTCCTGATTTAGTGCCTGAGTAGGATTAGCAATAGGAAAACCCCACTGAAACTGTAAAATAATTTCTCCACAGGATAGAAACAAAAGGTAATTATTAAAACACTAGGAAAAAAAATCCAATCAAACATAAGGCATTATGTACCATGTATTATTTTTATCACCAAGAATTCCTCATATAAAAGCATGGGGAAAACCATAATTCAGAAGTGGGAAAACAGAGGGACTGTAAAAGTGAAATGGACTTGTGACAAATGACACTGTATAGAACATGAGTCCATGAGCTGACAAAAACAGTCCAGCACTAGTAAACTAGAATAGTGTATATCCCAGCTGCAGTACAGATGTTTTAATATTAGCCTTTTCAACTGGCACAGTTACTTCGCAAGGCTTTGAATTTTAGATTTTTTTTTAAGGTAGGGAAGTTTGTTTTGTTTTGTTTTAATGTACATACCATGAGGCTGGATTTGAAGGTACGGCCTTCCGTTCTTAGATTCTTAGGTTACTTGAATTACCAGGCCTGTTTGTGTACTCCCAGCTTTATCCCAAACAGCTCAGTGTTGTTATATCTTCACATAAGTATTGCTTGATTCAAATTCCATGCCTTGCAGATTCTGAGAATCTTTGAGTATTGGGATGTTTGTATTTTTTTATGAAAGATGTATCTGGGTTTAAGTAATTTAGACTACAAACAATAGAATTAAGGGCAGCAAAATTGTGGGTTTAATAGTTTTGTTTTCTGTTTGTAGGAGACTATGACTTTCAATAACTTGCCAAACCCCTTCCTACATTATTATTTCCATAGAGCTGTAGAAATTAAATATTTACAAATTGAGGTAGTTTAGGGAAACGTGTAGATTTCATAACTGAGTTATTCTTTCTAGGCTGTTTCTTACAA
Source organism: Eurystomus gularis (assembly GCA_013400335.1). Classification (NCBI taxonomy): domain Eukaryota; kingdom Metazoa; phylum Chordata; class Aves; order Coraciiformes; family Coraciidae; genus Eurystomus; species Eurystomus gularis. Next base: position 15,308 of record VZZY01009183.1, on the reverse strand, counting down.
GCATCTGTGCAAACGTCAGCCATTCTTGCAGGACACACTAGCAACAGCAAGAAACACCAGTCTGCCTTCCTCTTTCTCTTCCTCTGAGTTACCACAGACTATGTGATAACAAACCCTGACACTCCATACAGGAAGCATTTGGATGTTCTTTTCTGTCCAGTAACTTCCAAGACTTCACCTGTTCTGTCTGTAGCTGTTGCCATTTCCACTTGCTATTATTTCCTTCCCCAGTTGCCAGTGAAAGCCGGTTATTCTGATCAGATGGCAATAGCTTGCTTAGTATCAAGCATACAGACATACTCATGCTGGCTTTCAATTCCACACAAAACCCGACTTTCTGACTCACCCTACCTTCCTGTCCTTCAACAGTGATTTAGATCTGAGAGAACATTATTTAACATGTTCAAATTTACATATGCAATCTGTCTTCTCAGAAAAAAATTACTGCTGCATTACAGAGCTGAAGATAGATAAAAGCTCTAGCACCCGTAAGCTCTTTAAAATCTCTCCATTCCAATAGCCACGCGTGCAGAAAACATTCAGGCAGACGAGATTTGCTCTTCCCTATCAGATCACTGGTGCAGAGGGTCTGCTATCTTGCCTGTGCCAGTGCTTCAGAGAAAAGCAAAACAAAATCCCTGTGATGCTCATGCACCAGTCAGTTTTGTATCACCTGTCTGCCTCAGTGCTGGGAATTTTTTACATGGCACTAAATCCTACCTACTGGTTAAGCAAAGTGAGGCCTAAAGCACTGCTTTTCAGAAGACACTCAAATTGCCACTGTTTGAAGTTTGTTTGCATACACAAAAACACTGGTCTCTTTCAAATGCTGTCCTACTTTCCCATTTGTCACTTCCTTCACACATGCAGGTGTTTATTTGTTTAAAGAAGACCTGAGTATACAACTTGACATCAGAATCACAAAAAATACATTAGCACAACCTACATTGCATTCTTTTTCAAGGAAAACTGGGGTTAGTCTTAAAAACCATTTGCCTACTGCAATAAATGCCTAGTTGAGAAGAAGGGAAGTTTTGCTGATTTACCTCAGCTAATGGAATTCATCAAGATGAGCTGCTTCATTTCTCCTTTTGAAAACTTGAAAGCTAGAAGAGAGGTTACTGCACTGAATTGCATTACTTTTGAACTGTGACACACACTTGCCTCCTGTATCTATTTCTTCATAGGAACTGTTGTGAAATATTGCAATGGATCTACCTCTAATGGGTTAGTTCACATCAGACTCACCTGTTATCGCACTTAAAAATACCATCTGTCACTTGTGACAGTGTAATCATTAATCAGGAAGTATACATATAATTAGTTACATCAACACAGATAGCAAGTCAGAGCTCTTAAAATATCAGGAAGATATTTTATTACATCCTTTGAATTAGATACACAAGGTAACTTGGGTAGAATATCCTTCTATGTCATCTTAATCATAAACCCAAATTTTAGGCCTAGATAGCAACTGAGAATGCATTTCTACAAGTGGAAACTGTTCATGATCTCTGGGTATGCATATTTGAAAATTAAGTTATTAGGTATCTCAATTCTTGCTTTTGGTCACACCCACTTGCTTCAACCTTGCTAAACCACTTACCTCATTTTTACACCTTGCTCACAAAATGGGTTTTAAATCTGCTGCTGTTAGCATCTAAGGTCCATTCTCAAAGCATCTCTAAATGGATCAGGAGGTACATAACATGTAGCTGGAAAAAACAAGAAATTAGATCAGTGTTCCTTGTATACACCACCTCAAATGTGAGATTACTCACCCATAGCACAGAAGACACTGCTCAAGTCCCTCCCTTACTCCAGTGAAAATTTATTTAAAATGAACTGAACCAAGTCAGTAGAGGAGCGTAAGAGACATACAATTAATTCTCTAATCATGCTATAGCAATCTCAAGAAGTAGACAAAGTCTAGAGTTCTGTCTTGCCTCCAAAGACCTACGTGTTTTCTACAGCCAGGTGTGCAGTATTCCAGACAAGCACAAAGCTCCTACTGTGCGGTATCAGCTCACCCGATGCGTCCTGTGAAAGAGAAGACAGCAGGATTGCAGGCAGACTGGGACCAAGGGACAAGAAGGAAGCCTCACTTCAGTGGCCCCTAAAAAACAGCATCGAACATGAGTTGAGGAAGAATGGTGGTGAGCACTCTTCTGTCTCTTGCCAGGCTGTAATCACAGAGCTTCTTATCTATTTAAACCACATTTGATCTTCTCTGTCACGTTATGTACTCAAGGCAGCTATGGATCTCCTAACCGTCACAAAGATCCAAACTAGATTATAACCATAAATATATGCAGCTTCAATTAAGGTAAGTGATGCAATATCTCTATAGTTGTTACTTGTAAAATACAACCGGTCAAACACTAAAAAAAATACAGTGAAGTTAAGTAAGAAGTGTTTAGATAAGAGGTGTTTTTGGATAATTACAAATAAAAATTAATGCTGATAAATCTGCCAGTCTTAACAGATTTGTATCTGCTGTGAAAATGGGAAGAGACAGAACTGCCTTCATATTATTATTAATGCTCGTTAAAAACTTTGATCTAACTCAAGATAGAAGCTATCCTTTTTTTATTATGGAACACTAGGAGAGAAGTTTCAGTCTTTGAAGATTTACCATAAACAAGATGAAAACAGAACAAGAAATGTAAAGGCTGTTTTTCTGGTATATAGTTAGACTTCAATTAATATGAAAAAAAATTGCTCCAATACCTTAGGGATCTCAGCTGGACAGAATTAAAACTATAGTGTGTATTAGTGTAATACCTGAAATAAAAATATACTTACAAATGATGAGATACTTTAAAACACTGTAATAGTCAGTTCCTCTAGAGGATCAGTGGCATTTCTACAGAAACTAATAGATAAGATTTCAAGTGTACTAAAAATTCTCCTGTAAAGAGAAGGTTTTTTAGTTTGTACAAGTAGCTTCCTCCTAGAACTTCCTTGCATGTATGAACAGTTTTTAATCATTAAAAAAAAGAAACGGGTGGATTTAGCTTTTCCTAGGAGAGTATCAGAGAAGAAAGGATACTGGGTTGTTGTCAGTGTCTTAGGTTTAGGTCCTCTGAGCTGAATTACAAGCTTTCTGTAAAACCTTACGGGAAAACAAAACTGGATCAGCCCTGTCTTTTGACTGGAAATAAGAGGAGGTTTTCCTCACCTCAGGACAGCATTGATTATTGAAAATAGTAACTATATTGCTGAGAAACATCAGAAAAATATTTCTACCTACAACTGGTCTCCGGAGATTGTCTTTTATCTTATTTTACACCTTAAGCCACAAAAACCTCCCTATCCTTTCACAGAAATCAGTCAATCAAATGATGACAGAATAATTTAAAAAAATGTTTTCACAGTTCACAATAACATCAAGTTAGATTGCTAAGGTATACCATTTGAAAAGACTAGTAACAAGCCAGCAATTATACAAAACTGATATTTGAAGCAGTTGGGCTAACAAGACAAGAAACTCAACCCCATGGTTAATATAATACAAATGCAGATGTGCAAGGGCATAGTAATTTTCTCAGTTTGGGATATAAGACTGTATTATTAAAGCAAAATGATTTCTAACCAAAATGACATTATTCATAATTGAATACCATTTGTGGTGACCACTCATGAACTCCACATATTATTTCAGAAGTTCAACTGGCACTAACTGTCTTTCAAGGTACAGGAAGGGAAGAAGTATCTGGGGTTTAAGTACAAGTTTCTAATAATAACCAGTTCTGTAGCTTCATTAGAAATCTTTCATCTTTCAATATTTTTAATAAGAGCTAGGAAAGAACTTGTTTTGTTATCAACTATCCTTAGTAGCAACATTTCACAGCATGCAACATGAAAAGGTCAATCTGTCAGGCAATAATACATACAATACGAATGAAAATGAGTGTAAGGAAATCATCTTGAGGTGAAACTATTCTTCTACAAAACCAAAGCAATACTAAGAATAATCCTGTTACTATAAACCACATAGTTAAAAATCTGTTCACTACATTAAAGAATAAAAAAAACAGATAAAAATCAGGTGTTTTAGCTTGTTCAGTAGTCAGGTATTTTGGCCATTGTAATTATCTTCACAGTATTAGCATAACAATTTAACAGACACATTCCAAATGATAATTTTACTTCATTTACTACTTAAAGGCATGCTATGCTTTGATTCTATCGTTACATCCAGCTGCAAAACAGTTCATTTTCTGTTTTCAATATCATGTATAATCAGCTACTTGATTAAAGACACACCACAGACCTCTGCACAGGAGGTAGAGAGCTACACTGATCTGCCTTGGAGAATTTGTCACACCTCTACCACATTTCTGTGGGCAGCTTCATGAAATGGTGGAAAAACTATTCCAAAGAACTGTATCAAGGAAATAACACAGCACTATGTTTTCTCCAGGCATGAAATTTTTAATGGGTTATGTGAAATAACACAGAAGTAACTCCTGTCTGCAGAAGAGATTTAAAATGTTGGGTTTTGTTTGTTTGTTTTTCAAAGAAAACTAATTGTATGTTTAGAGTTTCTGGTCCTGAAAGCTGCTTTAGGTCCTTCACTCACATTGAATGCTGAATCTCCCTAGAATCCTAATTGTCAAATTACTAGTTGCCCAAGGAGACAATTTTCGGGTTTTGCAAGTCATCCCCAACCCTCAATAAAACTAAACCAACAGTTTTACCAAGATGGTTCTGTGCTTGATTACCTTTCAAATACTTATTTAAACAGACTTGCTTTCACCATAGGACAGCTGCTTAACTAATTAAAATCAGGGGGTACACCTATAAGAAATTACAACATGCACAAATGTTCCTTTCCATAGCGGTCACGAGCAATACACCGACTTTTTTATCTATTCTGTTGTGATACTGAAAATAGCATCAGGAATCTTTTTTCCCCTCAAAACAACCCCCCACTTATTTTAGTTTTAAGAATTAGCCATGTGTACTCCCTGCTTAAATGTCTTCTCTGTGACACATTCTGCATACTGCTCCTCTCCACCACCACCAGTTAATCACATCTGTTAAAATACAGATTCCTCATTGCCAGCAAGAGAATCTTGCTATTTACAGAAGGATGTTAACTCTCATAGCTTGTTTACCCATAGCTACACTGCACAGTCACCAGACATGGTCTTCCAAAGTATCCTTTAACCAAATCAGTGAGATATCAATTGCATAAGCAGACTATAAGGTGGGTGGAAAATTGTCTGGACAGCTGGACTCATGAGCTGTATTAACTCCAGCTGGCAGCCAGTTACTAATGGCATCCCTCAGGGATCAATACTGGCACCAATAGCATTTAACATTGCTATTAATGGCCTGCACAATGAGGCAGAGCACACTCTCAGCAAGCTGGCAGATGATACCAAAAGGGCAATGGATGGTCATCAACACTCCAGAGAATAAAGCAATTGCAACAGGCTGGAGAAACCAACTCACAAAACTCCCTCAAAGTTCAACAAAAGCTGATACATAGTGCTGTATCTGGGACAGAATAACCCCGTGCAACAGTACATGGCCAACTGGCTAGAGAGAGCAGCTCTGCAGAATACTGTTCGGGAGTGCTGGTCAACAAAGAATCTATCAGCATCTATCAGCAGAGTACCCTGGTGGTAAAGACAGCCAAAAGTACCCTGGACTGTATCAGCAAAAGTGCAGCCCCCAGGCTGAGAGAAATCATAGAATAGTTTGGGTTGGAAGGGACATGAAAGGACATCTTTAACTAGATGAGGTTGCTCAGAGCCCTGTTCAGCCTCACCTTGAATGTTATTTCCCCTCTGTTCAGCACTGGAGAGAACAGGGAGGAGAGCCAGCTTCCTCTAGGATGGGCACAGGGAGAGGAGACAACAAAATTTTACTGGAAAGACTTCAACTTCTCAGTGCTCTGTCCAAAAAGTTACGTGCTCATACAAATCCAATAGGACAAAAGATTACAAATCAACTTGACAATTTCAAAGAGGTAAAAGCTGCTCCCTCAACTGTCACACAACAATCTCAATAACAAGAACTTTCAGAAGTGATACCAAAACAGCACAGAAAACAACCAAAGGAAGAAACCTTCATTTCACACATAATCAGCAAATGACACCACCTAGAAAACAAACAAAGTTTTAAATCTAATTCTAAGTTCTCTAAAGAGTAAGTCTGAGTGTGTAAATGGACACCTTTATACAGAAGTACTGCTATTTTTGGTAGTCCTTTTGGAGTTTACTATATGAGTTTCCTCTTCAATTTTTAACTTTATCTTCCACCAAAATAAGTAAGAACAAACAAAAGTGACCTTTCAGACAGAAAGGATGCGGTTGGTCTTTAAGAAAACATTTTATTCTGCCTGTATAATAACCTACTGGGGAAAATGTGAGCTTTTAGTAAAATGTCACCATGCTGTCGCAGTTGTTCTACCACTGTGATGAATAATGGGCAACTCTGTAAGATTGCTGTAGTTCACCCTGCACTGGGGTCATTGACCACTTATCACTGCAGGGATCACTGAATAATGATGGTGGAAAATGTGGAGGTAGATGGATAAATATTTGCCATTTCCTGAGGAGAGAAAAAAGCCATAAAAATAGTTTACCTCTGAATTAAGAGAATTTAAAGGAACTATTTTGTGTTTGCTTTTGATTCAACATTCATCAATCTGGATTTCAACATGCATAGAGCATGAGGTTAAAGGTAGCTGAAATGTAAACATAAATATATATTTACTTCTACATAGCCTATAAGCAGAACACATTAACCAGCACTGTTTCACTTTAAATCTGCTTGCTATTTGCTTCATTTAAAACGGTTCTATACACATTAGATGATTAAATACCTGGGGATATATATTATTTGTTTAATGAAAATGTCTTATTAATTGGAAGTCATAGCTTTACCAGAGGAACAGGGTGCACATTAGACTAATTTTTGCAAATCACTACTTTTGTTTCACTCATCTTGCACAACTATGTTACTACTGTCACCGCTGATGCTAACATTCCTTGGATAAATTCAGTATACCAACATATGAAAATTTATAGCAGTAGCAATGACAGCTGTCTAGCCCATAAAAGAATGTGTAGTTCAAAGTTTTCCAGATGTTCTACAGTTGTTAAGACATCTGCAGACAGAGGAGTAAACTAGAAACAGCACAGGAAATTTTACACCTACTTTTCTGGACTTTCATTGGAACTTTTCTTCTAGGTTCCTGTGGGGCACTGAAAACTAACACAGGGAATGAAATGTGGTATTTACTCCTGAGTGATATGAGTTATCCACCCAGTTTTAACCTGATCCAATGCTCAGTGAAGTCTCAGAAAGGGTCACATCAGCAATATGAAATTTAAATTGTAATCATAAAAGTGGGTATTTCAGGTATTTTTTTCTCCATTCCCCTTCCCCCCAAAATACATCAACACCAAGCAAGGACATTTTCATTTGAAAGAAAATTACAGAAATATACATTATACTTGGCCATAGGTTCATAACAAGTTCTAGCAGAAAGAGAAAAGAAAGAAGAATCAGAGGTTACCAAACTCAATATAAAAAACAGCTCATCCTTTCCCTAAAAGTCTAATTTATTTTATCCAAATTTAAAAAATAGATTCACATAATGACCTTTCACATGCTCTTAGGTTAAATATTACCATTTCTGTCTTAAATATTCATCATTGTGATGCTTTTCAGAAGTGAATTACAAAGCCAGAATGGAATTGTTTGCGCATTCATTCACTTAGGAAGCAAAAGTAATTCCACGTGTCTCAGGATCAATGGGAACTAACCAACGAAACTTGACAAAGTATATTAAATTGTCAATAAAGTCAATAAATACTTTCCACTGTAGAGGTAGACATCATCAGCTTATGATGCTTATTGCTAGTAGAGGTTTAGTAAAAAAAAAGTCTTTATTGCCAAATCACTTTTAAGTTGTTCTACTCTACTGTCAGTAATGCTGTGGGTATAAACACTATATTCTTCACAGACTCATCCAGGAAGAATTCCACTTGGTTTAAAATGAAGTATGTTCTTGGGTTTGATCAAACAAACAAAAATGATGTATTAAAACGCAGCGATGGCAGCATTATCACTCTTTGCAACACATCTGTTTTAAGAAGTACTCTTTGGTAATTCTGAAGTCCATGATCACCTCCTAGATAGTTTTACAAGTTAGTGACAATTTCTTATATCCATCAAACAGTTGAAGTGAGGGTGAGTGGAAAGGAAATGGCAGCAATCCTAGATGACAGCCAAGTCCATCTTTGTCTTGCATGACAACTAATACATATTTTGAATTCTGAGCCTCTGAATCAACTGCAGCAAGTCAAACCCAGGCAAACCTACTCCAGAATGGTAGGTGTGTACATGCTTTCTTTCAAATGGGGAGCAGATGGTGTATTTTAATTTTGTATCTGGATGTCTAGGATGAGTAGGTGATAAGAGGTTTCCCCCTTGGTGCAATAAATCAGTGGCTAAAATATTCAGAGACCTTTAACCCATAACATCTTCCAAAAAAGCATTTAATTAGCCCCAAATTCCTCTGAGGATCAAACGTTCCAATTCTCCCAACCTTTTCTTCATAGCTTCATTCAGTGTTACTAAGGCACCTACAACAGAGCACACATCTACACTGTCGGTATGGGGCCACTGCTACAGCCTGGCTTCTCACATTGCTCGTCTGGAAAGAGTAACTGAGATGTTACCTTAGCTGGTTGGTAACAGATGTAGCGTTTTCTCAGGCCAAATGAAGCTGAGGACTGGCAATGAAGAAATGATCCCTCTGATGAGGGTTTCACATTTTCTGACTTCAGCACTTCTGTGGCTGAAACTGTTCCATTTCACAGGGAATGAATCACTTATCATACAGGGTAGAACCTGATTCCATAGAAGTGCAGTTAATTTACCTTCGGAATAACAAATTACAGGCATGCAAAGGAGCAGAACTAGATTAAGTAATTTTCCAGTGATTATTCATTTTCCACAAGCGATCATACCTACACCATGTATTTTATATTCAAAAGCACGCACTGAAAAATGCACATGAACACTGCAGAGCCCGGATAGTGAGAGACAGCCAAACTCACCTTAGGTATGCTGCAGCATGAAGAAAAGCATCGTGGCCAGGTAGTGCACATCTTCACAGGAGCTAATAATTTACCCATCTTTACAGAGTAAATTAACCTGCACAGAGTTCCATGTTACAACTGCTAGGCTGCTAACAGAAAATAGCTATTTCTTCGACTACAAGGTCCAAGCCCAATAAACAAACCATATTAAAGGAAGAATGAAATCTGCAGCATTTGATTGACCTTCAGTAGCCTGAGGAGATAAAGGAGTTCCCAAGATTAAGTTTCCAAAATACAAAGCAAAGGACTGATTTTTTACGGACTGAATTTTAAATAGGCCTGTAAAATAGCAATTCTTAGATGGTGCATGAAAGGGAAAAGAAACACACACCCAACCTTCAAATGCAATTTTAGATCCTTCTTTGAAAATCTGATTTAAAAAGAGAGAAAAGGCTACAATTTTCTCCCTCTCCTCCTCTCCCCTTTTTTCCTTTTTTTCCTATTTCACAGATAGCGTACAATCAAAGGTCTGCTCCTGATCTGATTAGAAATGTTTCCTGTGCCAATTCCTTTCTCAAATAAGTCAGGGAAGACTTCTTGACTGCAGGTCTCCTTAGGAATGACTTCTCACCACAGGGAACTTGAAAAGGCTCGGAACTCCGCCAGTGATATATAAGGAAATCGTGCAACAGCAAATAAGAAAATTATTTCCTTTCTAGTGAAAGGAAAACAAAGCATGAGACTACAGGACAGAAGTTTTCTTCTGCTGATTTGAGAAACATGGATATTGAAGATATTACAGCAGACAAGTTGAAGTTTTAGAGAAGTTGGACCAGAGGAGGAGTCATGTTAACAGTAGTAACTGCAGCTCCGTTCTGTGCATTGTAACAGGTTCCTAATGCCAGCTCCTGCTCCATTTTAGAGGGAAGAGCAAACACTGATTCAACAGATGACTCACTGCTTAGAAAACTTGCTGCAGAAGGAAATTCTTAGATCAAGGGTAAGAAAAAGCATCTAAAGAGAAAGACCAGAGAAGATGCCGTCCAGGCTGTTTTCTGGCTATGTCTCCATCTCTCGGTCACCAGGTAGAGGAATACAATAACAGAAGAGCTGCTGATCAGAAGAGCTGGTGAGGAAGAGCCAAAGACTGTATCACACAGGTTTCAGAAGGCTTTTCTTCAGACCAGGTATGGTCTGGTTCCAATGAGTCAATGCCCATCAGGGCGGTGGCATGTTACATGTATTTCAGAAGCACACATACAATTTGGTTTCAACTAAAATGAATGCATCCTGAGTTTGCAAGACAGATCCATGACGTGAACCAAAACACAGTAAATCGGCAAGATTAGTAGTTTAGCCTCAGAAATGCACTCCCCAGCTGGACTAAAATGCTAATGTAGACTTATATTGCAAAATATGCTGTAGCAGTGTGACACAGAAACGATCTTATACATGATACATGCTGTTAAGTTTCAACAGTCAGGATTAAAATGATTTCAAGTCTGTGAAAAAGCCTCACCATGGTCTTTATCAAATAACATTTTGTCTCTCTTTATCTCATAACTACTTCAGAACATTTGAAGTCTAAATAACAGCAAAGGTGGAAATTAAAGTTGTAACTCAAACACGGTGCTTTGGCATCTGCCGTTGCTTTCAAACAACCGTATAAACCAGAAACTTTATGCTCAATACAATACATCTAAGCCATTTATTTGCATATCATTTGGCTGCTAAAGCTATAGCTTTCATTTCTATTAACTGATGTGCCTGATTCTTGACTTACCCTGATATATATTAGCAATGTTGACCCTGACATTCTGGATGGCTTATCCTCCGTCGATTAAAGAACTTGACCTTCCTCTCTGTAACACTGCTCCTTCTAAATCCAGCCTGAAGGCACTAAGCAGGCATGTGCACTCTGAAGTCCGCATTATTAACATCTGCCTCTCAGTCAAGATGCTTTGCAAAACCTCTTAGTATCAAATGTTGTTGGTATCTGCTGCAAAGACTAGCTTCTCTGTTAAAAAAAAGCCACACTTTTTTTTCTCTCTCATTTTTAGAACATTCTGGTTCTAATGCAATGGCAGCTGTGTACAAATAACACCTTGAAGCATAAATAAACAGCAGCAACAGAAAACCAAACATCTCAAATTTCCTGTGGCCATTTAAATGTGAAATTGCATGTGTAATAAATGGCACTTACGCAATATAGTGATACACACATTTCAAGGTAAATATGTTAAAAACATGTTACGCAGTGTCTGTTTGTTAGCAATGTTTTAAATTCTTACTAAAAGCTGAAGGCAAAGAAAGGCTTATTTTATTATTTCATGGGTTTATCTTCATGATTTAAAATAAAGCAACTACTTAGTTTTAGACTAAATTATTTTATCCTGATAGATGCATCTACCTAGTCACCAAGTTGCTACAGACCAGACTAGCACAGATGGTGCAAAAAACTAATTCTTAATTACATATATGGACCTATCACTTGTGTACGACTGCTATTTTCAAATCCTTTCATACTGCGGACTAATAGCATACAACATATGCCCTGCCATTACACCACTTCCTTCTGGCAATTACAGCCACTGCTTCCACACAAGCTAAACCAATGTACTAGTACTCACTTTTATGTCATGTAGCTGCTGGAAGCAGGACTATGTAGCCATCAATTTCTATTTTACAGTTCAGTATTGCCCAGAAGTTTGAAAAGCACTTAGATAAGAGGCAAAGTCTCTCCCATCTTATGTAAACAAGAAAGCTTTAAAAAACCCAACTCCGTCTGACTTTGGTTCAGCATTTTCCAACTTCTTAATATTTAAATATTAAAGAATTTACTATGGATGATAATGAGGCAAAATTAAAGCATAACTGCGAGGCTGCATATTGATCACAAGCCTAACGGTATGAAGAACTTGAAGGTATTTTTAATGAAGTTCTTAACCATCACTGTGATGATCGTTCTCATGCACTTTCTCTGGTATTTTTCTTCAACCTGAGCAATCTATAACATCAGTAACAGGGAGAATGGCTGCCTTTTATAAAAAAAAAAAAAATCACACTAATTTTCTTTGCACGGGCTAAAAGATTCTTGGAAAGGGTCTGCTCTGCATAAAAGAAGTCCACGTTCATGTATCTTCCTAAAATTTTGCACTGGTAAAAACCACTGTCTAGTGTTCTTGGGTTAGTGGAGCAAAATGACTTTCTATTACTACAAGATCTTTTGTACTCCTTTGTACTAAACATATGTAAGGACTTTTACACTGAAGATTATATACGTAAATTTACAAATAGATTGCCCTATAGGCTGGTACTAGTAGCATATCAAATAATGTGGTTGAAAATATTACATACTCTGTGTGTGTATATATACACACTATGAACACATTCCTATATCCCTTTAACACTGTTCCTGGCAATACAATATTTTGCATGCTATGTGCAATGGTAGTCAAAATGAGACTTACTAAATGTCATCAAATTTTAGGGACCATATCAGCACTTTAAAAGGAGGCTTATTAAGATGAAATTCTGTATTTCAGCTTGTTGTGAAGTTATTTGACATTTCAGTGTTACATCTAATACTCCTGATCAATGATGTAATACACTGTACATGAGATTTTAGTAAGTGGAAAGACATTTTTGTATGCATCAGTTCTCTACTGAAGTTATCGTAATAAGAAACTTTGCTGTTAACCTGTCTTTGGATTTATGCTTCTTTTCTCTGCTTTTGATCAAATCTGTAGATAATTTTTGTAAGATAAAATAGAAAGAGATGCTGGAAGAATAGCTCATCCGAATGCAAATGGGGTGGGTTTTTTATATACTTCTCAGCACTTATCTTTTTATTACTCTCACAGAAAACAGGACAGTCTGGTTAGAGCCAGAGGCTAAATCAGAAATGACGTGACAATCCACTGATAACATGGCATTTTTGGAATGTATTCTCTGCTCTAAGCTCTGGTGACTAAGGGTGAATCATAAGTTGTACAAGTCAATCAGCTTAGGATTTGTTTTCTACATGAAGACTTACAAAAATTTAAGTGTACTTCACATGAAGGCTTTGGAAAATTTAAGTGTACTTCGTTACCTGAAATGAACTTTTACCTTGAACATCTATGACGTGCTACTGTCACAGGTCAGAAAAAAAGACTGCAAGAAGGTATAAATAGGAGTTTTGCTTACCGGATTTTGGTTGTTTGGCTTCTTTTTAATAGTTTGATTTCTGCCATAGTATCTCTGATGCAGTATTAATAGCTGGATTTCCTAACAGTCATACAATATTTATTCAGGTTTTCTGAAGAAATATAAGAGAAGAGCTAAATCAATATGTCATACATCCAAAAACTGGGGACACGCATGCACACACACATACTAGAGCCTTTCAAGGTACAGACTTTCAGCCACACCTGATAACCCTCCATATCAGCAGACAATTTGTTGAAGGTAATTTTAATTTGAGAAAAATAACCACTTAGTGTCTTATCTTCCCTGGTGTCTCCAGAGAGGGCACTACTAGCTACATAAGTACCTACATATAGCAAAGTTACTAGCTATTGGAATATATACTTTTAGCAAACTACATAAATTTTAGGACACTCCTGAAGCAGTATTTTATTAAGATACTTTAACAAAAGACTTATTTTACTAAGGAAAAATATTTCCAGTCACAATTCAGACATCCATTGTCCTTTTAAAATAGCACTGCTTTCCTACTGCATGGGTAAAATTGTTAAACTGAATGTGGCATGTATTCATTGTTGTCATTGCTAAATATAGATTTCGATATTCTGTCAATTATCAGAGAAAAAACAGAATCAAAATATGCTGTTAAGAAAATCAACATACATTATTTCTCCCTGACCTTTGAGTATTAAGGTTACTCTTCATCTCTCACAATATTCCACCCTGTTTGTCGGAACAGAGAAAGCTTTTTGCTGCTAGATCTACTCCTGGTACCATTTTTAAAAACTGAATCAATTGTAACAATGCACAGCTCCTCCCATGACGTAGTCTTACTCATTGGTAGTTTTGGTTTGTTTGCTTCTTTTCAGCTATAGGCAGCAAATGTTAGGTGACATGGAATATAAATCAGACATACAATACATCAGCTTCCAGCTTGTTTTCCCTTTCCTGGATAGCACCCATGGTTGATGTTGGCTTCCTTCCTTTTCCTACACAAAAAACCATCCCAAGTGTCCCAAGCCGTACTTTTTGTAAGGTCTGCATATTGGACCGTGAGTCAAAAAAATTATTAATTACATGTAGACCAGGAGCAATAGCTTCACTAAAGGGGAAAATTAAATGAGACTAACTAAGCAATAGGTTAGCAAAAGGTGAGCATGAACATATCGGTGTATCAATTGAAGTGTCAAGGGTCCACAGTAGTTTTCAAGGGTGATAATGGATTTTAGTATCACCTTAGGGACAGATTTTAATTGTGCACTATAACAGTGCTGTTCAAGCCATTATATCACTGAAGTATGGCTATTTCTGCAACAGCTTGGATGTAAAACTTGACTCTGAGCTAAGCTGTGGCACTTAAGGGAATCCAGGAGGAAATTTTACACATTCAACAGAATTTAATATATTTTGCATGCCTGACATCCCCATTTGCCAACTTTAAGCAAATCCTGGCCCGAGGTTATTCTACAAAAAAATTGTGCACTGGTATAACCTATGCTAGAATCTTCCAGATAAGGAGAGAATGAGAAGAAAGAAGCTTAATCATGTGTCCTAACAGGTCAAGATCCATGGGTTCAGTAAGACAGGAGAGAACAAATGAAACAAGTGGAAAAACGGGAAGAGAGTGAGGTAGGCTGACAAACACTCTGCATACTTGCATTATGCCTCGTTATATCCCCATGAATCCATATGCAGACAGTTATTATATGAAGAAAACCCCATGTTAAACAAACCTCGAGTTCTCCTCGCTCCTCCCCAGAAAATAAGCAAATCTAAACTTTTGAACAAATAAGACAAATATAAAACTCACAAGGCCTAGAGGCTTCATCGGTCATATAGTGACTATACCCCGATACATAAGGTTTGTTAATATTTACTTATCATATTTCCATTTTAAAGTTAGAATCCAAGCATCATATTCATAATGCAATGTTTCAGAAACCTAGGAGCTAATACTCTCATCCCAATTAAAATGAGGCAAACAGATTGGTTTTAACACTCAGTGGCATTGTTTTTATGAACTCCTATTCTTTCGAAGACCACTTAGTTATA
>VZZY01009179.1:62365-84626 GCA_013400335.1 Eurystomus gularis | reverse complement strand
AATCAAGTGGATGTAACACTTGATGCTATGGTCTAGTACTTAGGGAGATGTTGGGATGAAGGTTGGACTTAATGGTCCTGGAGGTCCTTTCCAACCAATCATGATTCTATGATTCTATGATTGTACTCAGTTTGGTAAAGTCCTCAGATTTGCTCACAGTTTTAGCAAATTTCCAATGGTAGGCTACCAAATCTTGCTTAGAAATGTTGTCCTTTTTATTTCCAATATTTTTGAATTATCTAATAAAAATGCTATATTCATCTATTTTAATTTATTTTAGCATCAAATGAAGTGAAAAATAAACTTGATTGAAAACACAAATATAGTGTACTCAGTGTACCTCGCTACTTCTATTAAACCTGGTCCCATCAGCCCAAATTTGATCCCAGTCAAAATACTGGAATAACTTTTCAAAGCTTGATAAACACTTAAAATAGTATTCCTAAAATAATGCCAAAATATGATGCATTTTATGGAACCCAATATTTATAATGAACTTGCAAGTAGGACTGAATGAATAACTGATTTTTAGTTCAGCTAATGAACCAAAAAATTAGGTAGGAAAAGGGAATCTAATTTTATTTTTTATATTTGTGTTTATTATACTAAAAATACAGAAATGTACTTTAGGACAACATGAAACATTTTATTTGATAGGAAAATAAGCTTTTCATCTGGGACATGCAAAGCCCCCAAGCACTTATTTTAATGAAGTGTTGCAGTGCTGCAGGTTAGCTCCCCATGTTCAGAATACCTCTATCATCCTGTGCTCCCCAACAATCTTTTCTAGGCTGAGGTTAGTGAGGTGTCTGAATCACTGTTATGTTGCCCTCCAGCAGTGTGGGTCCTGGCTCTTATCCATTCTGATTGATCAATGAAGAAATCTCAGCCCACCATGCTGAAAGTAATTCTTCATGAAAAAAAGAAATCCCCCCCAAACTATTGAAACATTTTAGTTATAGGAGGTGTTAAAAATGAAGCTGCGTATACTCTAGAATTATATGTATGTACAATCAGAAACTTTCAGAACCATTTCCTGCTACACTAAGATTACCTTGGCATGTTCTCCCAGGGCTGGGTGAAGATTGATAGTTGGTTGGATCTTATCTTACAAAGAAGTTGGGAGATGACCAGGTGTACCTCCAGACCTGAAATGAAACTGGGTTGCATCTTTGGATCCAGTAACAGACATAGTCTAAATCATCTTACTTAAAAATTAATTGGTTGTTTAATTGGTTCACTTGGTGGAAATCAAGCTCATTCTACACAGGTAGATGTATATGGAGATGTATGCCTATTTATCTGAAATTGAGGGAGTTTGGCTTTACTGAATATTTTATTAGGTTTTTTATTGATGTGAAATGTTGATTGAGTTGGATACAGTTGGAATTTTCAGAAGGTTATGCAAATTGAAAAACTTTGGTCACCTATCTAGCGTAAAATAATATATATTGCCAATTTTTAGACAAGACTCAGTAGTAAGTGTTCTCTCCCCTTTTAAATGCAATCCTTCACTTGGAATTTGACCAGTGTATAAGCAGCAGAGCATTATGATAGCACAAGATTGTTTCTGAAAAAAAAAAAAAATTAATCTGTTAAATGTTTTATCACTGTTGTTTTCAATTACAAAAAAGCCCTAGTTATCCTCAATGACACTAGCATTCATAGGAGTATTTGCTTATGCAGTAATAATTGGAACTACTTTGAGGGATATATTGCACTTGAAGGAATGTGTTCATTCAGTAATGAATTTACATAAATGCAGATGCCCTCTCATGAATTATTAGGGAAAT
The DNA here is from genome assembly GCA_013400335.1 of Eurystomus gularis. Classification (NCBI taxonomy): domain Eukaryota; kingdom Metazoa; phylum Chordata; class Aves; order Coraciiformes; family Coraciidae; genus Eurystomus; species Eurystomus gularis. The sequence goes on along the minus strand of VZZY01009179.1, from coordinate 82,833 downwards.
CGGAAAAGATGACAAAGGTTCTCACCTATGTGTATATATATATGTATGTGTATGATGACAAGGTCTTTAGATTTGTGTGATACAGGAGGACACATGTCAAGGAAACATGCACCTGTTAATATATTATTACTAGAATTATGAAAAATAAACAAGAGTTTTGGAAATTTAGGAGGAAAATGTTGTGATCTGCCATCTTGGTGTCATGACTGAAGACAAAATGAAAATATAGAGGCTAAATGTATTTGGATACCATAGCACTTTGATGACAGATATATCCAATTTCACAAATCACACAACTTCCCTGTGCCATGAGGGTGATGGTGAGGCAGAGAAGTTAGCCAGGTGTCGTGGTTTAGACCCAGATGAGAGCCGAGCACCATGTGGCCACTTGCTCACCACCACCACCGGCCCCAACATCTGGGATGGGAAGGAGAATAGGGAGATAAAGTTAAAACTCCATGGGCTGAGATAAGGAGAATATAATAGAACAATGCAAAAGGAGAAGAAACAAGAGTAATAATAATAATAGTAATGAAGCGGTATTTAATGTGAGTGATATAAAATGAACCTGACTGCCTAAGGCTGCACTGAGACTGCTCTGTGCCAGAAACCACCCCTTGCCTGGCTGGCTCCCCTGCCCTCATATAGCAGGCGTATTGTCAGTATGGTATTGAATAACCCATTGACTAGTTCCATTGTCTATACTGGCTGTAACACCCACCCAGCTTCTGGTGAAAATTAAACTTATCCTAGCTGAACCCAGGACACCAGATTTGTGTAGTGGTTTTGTACGCAACATCTCTGTTCCACAGGAGAGATGCTGCGGTCCTGCAGGGAAATTGGGTGGGTGAGTAGTGCTAGTCAGGCTGTGTACAGTGCTGGAGCATGGCTGTGGATTCTCTTCAGCTATTCCCTGTTCTCTGGTAGTTCCAGATGTTGGTGCAAGGTCATGAGGTTTCTCTCCTTGGAGTCTTCCCAACAACTCTTGACTAACCTAACTTTATCCAACTAAGTGTCCTTAATTATTGGATTGAGTAGAGAATAATTGGGCCTAAGTCGTGCTAACTGCTGCACCCAGACTTGTTGGAAAAGTGTGTCTAATGCTTCTACTAGGCCACAGAATAAAGGGTTTTATTCCCTGTACTGCAGCTGCCTACACAAAGATATTCATTATCAATTTTCTTCATCCATAGTTGGTCTCAGAGGTCCGCAGTCAGTATGGCTAACAGTCACTACAGAGTAAGCACTCTCTTCCTTTGAAGTATCTAAACGATCCTCACAGACAGTTGAACCTGAACAGACCTCAAGACTGACTTAGCATGGCAATTTCTGTTCCTATTTTTAAATATGCAAATTAGATTTTTTTTTCTCTTTGCTGATTATCAATGGCCAGAAGCTTTATCTGCACTTATACATATCACCTTTGAAAATGAATGCAGCTAATAAAGATTTCCACTTTCTTGACAGTAAGATTTTATTTTGTCAACACTTCTTTTCATTATTGAATTCTTTTTATTCTTTGTCTCTTTTTGGCCAATCTGGATGCATCCTCTATTTCCTGTATGGCTACAGATGGTGACAGTACAATAAGACATTTTAGCGATGTCTGCACTTAGGATTCTGCATAGCTTTAGCTTCAAAAGCAAAGCATAAAAATTTACTTCAGAAGTATATCACCCAGTTTTGAAAATTTCAATTCTATCAAGCTTTTTATTTAAAAACAAAGAAAAAAAAAAGAAAACAATGCCATATTCTTTTACAGTGCATTGTTCAGTCCAGACATATGTTTGAATTTGAAGACAGACATTGAGTTTCCTTAAGTGTGGGCAACTTGATAATAATGTAAAAAAGAATGAGAAATAAAGAGGAAATCTAAAATAAAGCTTCCATACAAGTAAGCCTTAATTTGAACTGCTGTCACTTCGGATCTCAATGGCCTAGTAGAGAAACAACAGCTTTTGTTTCTCCCTGATCAGCAATGTGGTGACCTTTCCACATTGCTACTGCTCATTCCTGAATTTGAGCCATAACTCACCCTTTGGTGGTAATTGACATAACACATCAATGGGGTAGTTTTCTGTTGTGAATGACAACATACAAAAGTAAAGACTTTTGAAATATTTAAAACAACCAGCAGCCTCCAGGAGAAATATGCCTTTATGTACTCAGCTATACAAAGCCTGAAAGTGAGAGAACTTTTTGTTACAGCTTCAAAATCTTACATAGTACAAGAACCATGCTGAGTTGTTGACTTCTTTCTGCTATATCTTCCTGTCATTTCACCCATGAAAGTGTAATGCTAGCAGTGGAAGGGAAAAATGAAAAGTTTGGATTAAGTTGCAGTATGGGCTAATTGACCAATGTGAATATTAACAAAATGTATTTTAATGGATCTTGCAAAAAGAAATGTAGGTTAGCTCCATAGGATATCAGTACAATTTCAAAGGTAATTTTCCTCTCTAAGAGATGTAAGTTAAGACAGTCAACATAATAAGACAACTGAACATAATAAACCTCCCAGCATGCCTGACAAAACAATGCATATGATTTTGGAAACCAAAGGATCTTCAGGTAGATTTTGAGAGGTTTATGAATAATGTTGATTACGGTGGAATTAGTGACTATGTCTACTTTAGAAAGTAGTGTGGACCAACAGAAGCCAATCTGAACAGTGATACAGAAATCCCTGATTACCTGTCACTCACATAATAGACACTGCAGTGTATTTATCTTGGAATTATCTTGTCTGATCCTACAGACCATTTGCAGCTGGAGAACTTTAGATACATATTGCAGTTTAGTTTCATATGGAAGTAATGGTGTGGCCCCCTTTTTGGGTTTATTTGCACATCTTTAAAAGGGTGCAAAGACACCCTGCAAGCAGAATATATATGCATGCACATACATATATATGTCTGTATGCATGTTCACAGTGTATAAAACAAAGTAAAAGAAAACCTGCCTATGTAAATGAATGAACTATTGCAAATAGAAACACCAGGGAACTACCCAGTGAAGAGGGATTTGAACTTGTAGCTTTGTTTTTAAGCATGATATTAACTTGGAATTTTTAGAAAAATACTAGGCATGATTTGGGTTTCCTTGGTAGTAGGAGATTGAAGAATTGCCATCTAATAACAAAATATTAGTGTCTGATCTCACTGAACAGTATTAATGTCATAGGTTTTTGTTTATGATAGATTTTTACTTATGGATGTTTGATAGAGGAGAGGGTTTAACAAACATGGCTTAGTAAGATCAAGTTATTGGAAGCTGAATTTGGGAAACTTAAAATGCAAAATAAAGAAAATTAATAATGATGAAGGGCACTAACCTCTGGGACAACTTGCCTGATAGTACCGGATTTTTATCACTTGCAGTCCAAAAATCAATATTGTCTCTTAGTAAGGAATTTTTCTATACCTCATTAAGTTAAGTTTTGATAAGTGGTTACTGTAGAAGGTCATAGCAGATGATCATAATGATCTTTCAAATCTGTGAATCTATTAAAGAGTATTAAATATGTAAGCTTTCACTCAATAATGTAATGTAGTTTATGTAAGTTCAATGGAGACTAGAAGGGATCATTAGATTGTTTAGCCTGATCTCTAGAATAGTGAAGTGCATAGAGTTTTGCCCAAGGATCTTTTTGCTTTCAAACAGGTTATTTCCTAGATTAGAAAGGGTTTTTAGAGGGAAGAAAAGTTATTTCATTATATGAAAACTGTGACATGTACAGAATGCAGTCCATGGTAATATTTCGCCTGTTTATTGAGCCCAAAGCATTCCTCTTTCTTCGATTACAACTGATAATATACCTATAATTTTATAAGAAATTTAATTAAAAGATTATATATCTTTTGGTAACTAAAAGATTATGTATTTCTTGATAACTAGAGAGTCTGAATAAGTGCAGTGATGCCCTTCAACCTTTGATGCATGGAGTTTAAGATGATATGAAAATGGCTAAAAGGAGCATTCACTGAAGAAGCTCAGAATAAGCTAAGATGGAAATCTAGTTACATAGAGTACAGGAAGCTCTCACTGTCTGTTACTTTCACTATTTGTCTCAATAAGCTTAAAAGCTCCACAGACACACTTGCAGGGACATAATCAGCGTGCTGCGTGGAAATGTAGCTGGAGGACTTTCACAAGTAATGCAAATAAACTACCATTTGAAAATGTGCATCTTTCAAATTGCTTCTAATTCAAGCATGCTACAGCAAGGAAAATGTAATGTAGGTAGGCTGTCTGCTCTTTGGTCAGTGACCATATACTTCTGGGTCTGTAGGGAAACAGATAGAGCACGAACAAAATAGCAGCTATTTAGACATAAATTCATTCAGTCACAAAGTGCCAAGCAAAGAATGCATCTTCTGCAAGGCAGTCCCTTTTAATTGTAAATAAATAAGTCACTGGAGTGCAGTTGGGGTTGGAATTTATGTCATGTAACCGGAAGCTTTGTAAAATGAGCTCAGAAGTTTGCCAATGACCCAAGCTGAGTGCTTTGGTTGATGCACTGGAGGGAAGGGATGCAATTCAGAAGAACCTTGACAGGCTTGAGAGATGTGCCTGTGCAAACCCCCATGAAGTTCAACAAGGCCAAGTGCAAGGTCCTGCACCTGGGTTGGACCAATCCCTGGCACAAATACAGGCTGAGCAATGAGTGGATAGAGAGCAGCCCCACAGAGAAGGACTTGAGTGTGTTGGTGGATGAAGAACTAAATAAGAGCCAGCAATGTGCACTTGCAGCCATAAAGCCAACTGCATCCTTGGCTGCATGAAAAGAAGCATGACCAGCAGGTCAAGGGTGATGATTCTCCCTCTCTACTCTACTCTCATGAGACCTCACGTGGAGTATTGTGTTCAGCTCTGGAGCTCTCAGTGTAAGAAAGACATGGGCCTGCTTAAACACATCCCATGAAGACGATCAGCGGGCTGGAACACTTCTCCTATGAGGACAGGCTGAGGGAGTTGGGATTGTTCAGCCTGGAGAAGAGAAGGCTCCAGAGACACCTTATAACAACCTTCCAGTACCTAAAGTGGGCCTACAGGAAAGACAGAGAGGGCCTTCTTACAAGGGCATATAGTTATATGAGAACAGGTAACAGTTTTAAACTGAAAGAGGGTATCTTTAGATTAGGTATTAGGAAGAAATTGTTTGAGAGTAGTGAGATACTGTTACAGATTTCCCAGAGAAGTTGTGGATGTCCCCTCCCAGGAAGTGTTCAGGGCCATACTGGATGGGGCTTTGAGCAACCTGGTCCAGTGGAGGCTGTCCCTGCCCATGGCAGGAAGGTTGGAACTAAGTGATCCTTAAGCTCCCTTCCAACCCAAACCATTCTATGTTCCTATAAGCTGGTGGTGTCGGCTTCCTCTGCCACCAGTGGAGAGAAATAGTCCCTCTGAAGGTAAATAATCCTCCTTACCTTGGACATGTCCTAGAATGGTATAAATTGGCTTCTGATGACAGAATCTTTCATGTGGCCATATACATCTAAAAGTCAGATATTTAGTCTAAACTTCTCACTCAGACTAGTTCATTTAATATGAATAATATATCTAAATAAATTCTTCCTAAAAGCCAATGGAACTGGCGTAATTAACAGATTTCTTCTGCAAACTCATCTTTAACACCTTTCTTTCTGTTTAATATTCCCCAAAAATTCTGTTTAATATTCCCCAAAGAACTAAGTAATGTACATAAGGACAATTTTACTTAAAGTCCCCTGAAGTCATATTGTGTTTGGTCTCCTATAAATAGCTCATAATTGTAGCTAAAGAATACCTTTTCCTTGCACATGCATTCTCAAAAAGCTAAGTGGATTCAAGTATATTTGCGCTTTCTTTTGTGTGACTATGCTTTAGATCAAAAAACCAATGTGGAGCTCACCTTAATAACATACATCCTGTGAAACAGGGGCTTCCCCTTAAGAACAGAAATGGTCCCACAGACAAGTTAACTTCAATGAGAATATTTAATTATTTGCATGATTTATCTCACAGTAAATAATAAGTAAGGTTTTTCTTACCTTAAAGACAGAATAATAAATAAGATATTCATTTATTTTCTGGTCTATTTTTATAGTGTGTATATATATATATAAAAAATTGCCTAATTAATATTTTTTTATAATTGAAACTTGGGAATTGACAGCACATTCCACCCCTTAAATGCTGTCGCGGTCGGGAGCGCAGGGGTCCGACCACCTCCCAAAGGGAGAAGGGTTGAGGGTAAATTGGGACATCTCCCCACCAAGCTCGCAAGCAGACACGGAGACCGAAAGAGTATCTAACAAGTTTATTACCAAACATATTCAAATAAAACCTTATTTACTCTATGGAAATTTTACAATATTAAAGAACACCACGCCCACCCATTCACTCCCTCTCTCACCCACCGAGAGATAAGGGCAAATAAGGACTTCATTATGTCAAAATACGACCTGTATGTGTGGATGGTGCGTGTGTGTGCGTGCATGTGTCCTTTCGGCGTGTGGCGATGGTCTCCGTGGAACGGCGACGATGTCCGACCGGCAGACCTGGACTGTTTTGATGACGTCAGCAGCTTGTAGCTTTTCTCTCTCTCCCTCCGACGGTGGTGTTGGCTTTAGTTTTTCAGCACAGTTTCTTCGGTGCAACTTCTCTGGCAGCACATCTTTTCTGGCAGTGCAGCTTTCGGAAATAATCTTTGAACTGAAATAATCTTTCTACTTTAGATTCCTTCTCTTGCATTGTTCTTTATTGTAGGAAAGACATACTTTGTATTTGGATTTACAATGAAAAAATCTTAAATGAGCAGCTAAACAGATAATGATCCAACACAGATTGGCAGGACTCTAAATACTGGACTATATTGAAGGCTGTGCTTCTACTACTATTGTATAACACCATGGCAAATGAACCTGAGAAGTATGAGACTCAAAGTGATTTTGCTTCATATTTGAAACAGGTGGAAAAAAAAAACCCTTTTCAGATTTATTTTACTTACAAAATCTGAGATGTATTTTATGTATTATTAAAAACACTTTTCAGGACATTTCATTCTTTTTAATTGGTACTTAATGTTGACAGTATGTAATTTTAAATTTTTTTTTAGTGCTACATATTAGTATATATTTGCAAGGACCCTATGTTATAAATCCATGTCCAGTTCTATAGGACTTAGGACTGATCTTTTATTGTTTTGAACCATTATAATTGCAGAAAACTCCAATGGCTTTCCCAGTACTGTAGAAAACACTGAAATATACTGTGATTCAGAAAGTATTAAGCCATGAATAAAATATGCCCTCGCGCAAGTGTGACAATTTATATTTTTATATGTCTTGTTGAATCAGGCCATAAAATATTCCTTGCTTTGACTGTCTCTTGGTATACAAGTCAGTCAAGATAAACAAAGAGTCTTGAAAGCACTGAATTGAACTCGCTACATAAATCACAATTAAATGCTTTTGAATATTTCCAGTAGTTTCTTAGAATTCTTTTCACTTTTCATGTAAGTTTGGCATGTCCTAGACTTCTCAGGACTGTGGATGAGCTGTTGTGAGCCCTCCAAAAGAATGCAAGGTCAGGAAGTGTTTGATGCCCATGCTGCAGGAAGTCAGAAAGTGCAGAGTTGTCACTGAGAGAAGGACACATGGCTGTTGTTGACAAGAATCAAAAGAAAGTCATGATATAAAGTTGCTGGAATGATGATGGATATATGTAGAAGGTCATAGAATCATAGAATGGTTTGGATTGGAAGGGGCCTCAGAGATCATCTAGTCCCAACCCCCTGCCATGGCAGGGACACCTCCCACTAGACCAGGTTGCTCAAGGCCCCATCCAACCTGGCCTTGAACACCTCCAGTCATGGAGCATCCACAACCCCCAGGCAACCTGTTCCAGTGTCTCTTCACCCTTAGAGTGAGGAATTTCCTTCTAATTTCCAATCTAAATCTACCCTCTTCCTGTTTTGAATCCATTACCCCTTGTGCTATCACTACAGACCTTTGTGAAAAGTCCCTCCCCAGCCTTCTTGTAGGCCCCCTTCAGACACTGGAAGGCCACAATAAGGTCTCCCCTGAGCCTTCTCTTCTCCAGGCTGAACAAGCCCAATTCTCTCAGCCTGTCTTTGTAGGAGAGGTATTCCAGCCCTCTAATCATCTTTGTATCCCTCCTCTGGACCATCTCCAACAGGTCCATGTCCTTCTTGTGCTGGGGGCTCCAGAGCTGGACGCAGTACTCCAGGTGTGGTCTCATGAAAGTGGAGCAGAGGGGCAGAATCACCTCCCTCAACCTGCTGGCCACACTTCTTTTAATGCAGCCCAGGACACAGTTGGCTTTCTGGGCTGCACTGGCACATTGCTGGCTCATGTTAAGCTTTTCATCAGCCAGCACCCCCAAGTCTTTCTCCTCAGGGACTGCTCTCAATGCAGTCATTGCTCAGCCTGTATTTGTGCTTGGGATTGCCCTGACCTGGGTACAGGACCTTGCACTTGGCCTTGTTGAACTTCATGATGTCCTTATAATTGAAGCTGTTACTAATTGAATACTTAATACTTGAATCCTTCGTATGTCCTGAAAAAGAAAGAATCCTTTTTAGCAGGAATTTTCCATCTTCTGCTTTAGGTGTTTACAGTAATAATGTTTGAATAATGGTTATAAATACTAGGACTATGGGAAAAATAATCAAATAATGGCAATAGTGTATACTGGATGCCCTTCATTTATTCCTTAGAGGAAACCCAGTTTGTGAACGCATATGCTCTGCAAACCGAGCCCACAACCACTGGGAGCAATATACACAGTCCAAATCTGTCAGCATATCACAATGAAACTGTATATGTCTAACATCCTGACAAGAATACAAATACACCAAAGGGGAGGCCAGAATTCTCACTTGCTTCTAAGCTCCATTAATTATGTTATAGACAGCTTTTGTTTGAAAAGAGTAAAAACCTACAACTGCCATGTGTTTGGTTGTGTTCTACCTGTAAATCAAATTTCCTTCCTTGATGGTAGTTTGTTTTCTAATACTACTGAAGAGGAGAAGTTTTAATTTTCAGTCATTTCTTAAATTTTCGTACTTGTGAATACATATCTGCCTGCACTTAAAATTGAATTGCACCCACTGAGTCTGAAGAAGTGTGGGATGCTATGAGTTAACCAATTTTTTGTTTGTTTCTATAAAAAGTTTTAGAGAAAAATGTCCATATAACCTGTTTGAATAAAATTATAAGTTTTAATCAAATATTTAAACCTAGTCAATACAAATAACATTCATAAAGTACCTTTGTAGGTGTAATTTGCTTAGTTATTCATTATGATATTCAGTAAATAGTAGAGATATCATTAGTGTTTAGAACTACACTATTTAAATATTGGAGTGAAATATAGTAATATTTCACCCTGATATTTCTATTAATTGACCATCTGTGCCTTCAAAAAAAAAATGAGGATTGTGTCTCAGCATTTTCAGAAGAAAATATTTCCTTTATCTAGTCAAACTCCAAAGAAATATTTCTGAAAACTTTCTTTTGCAGTCGCTAATATCAGTACAGGTAGAAGTGCAGGTTGCCATGACAGATTTCTGAAAGCACATGGTAGCCCTGGTGTTTGGGCCAGCATTATTTAGAGAAAAATTTGTTTGGATGTAAAAAGCTGAGCAATTTTTGAGATTAAATTGAGTACATGATAGTTTAGAATTTTTCATTTACCTAACCTGGTCTACTGGTACTAAAGAGATTACTCTTCAGAGCAACATGTTCTGGAGAAGGTAATATGAAAACCGAACTATCTTACCATAGGTTGTGAATCAATGCTTTGTGCACTGAAAAACAGGACTTGGGAGCTAAATATTTAAGGAAATAAAATACTACTTTTAAGCTACTCGTTTGTTTATCTTTATGTTTTTCTTTGCACAGCAGCAAATTCTGATAGCCTTAAAATAAATGTTAGAACGGCCCTCAGATGACCTCTTGATCAGATTCACAGCATGCTTCCTTGATATAAAATTCTAGCTGACAGCATTGTAAATAGAGAAGTATAGCTGTAGATTCTGTGTGATTCACATGTTACCTTGCAAATGTGCTCACACTGGATTCTAGAAATAGATATTTGTATATAATGAGATAGATCCTAGTGGGCAGCAAATCAGCTGAGTTTCTCAAGTGTTTGAAAAGAAAGATTTTTGCTTTAAAATTCAACAAACTTTGTGACAAGCAAGGGAAAATCTCCAGATTGTCTCAACATTGAGCATTTTGTTGCCACTTGTCTGAGTGGGAGTTGGGTAAGGTGTTGGAGAGCTGCAAACATGATAGGGTGCAAAAAGCAGAAATCTCTAGCTAAAAGCCAGGACGGTCTGTCTAGCCTGAAGGATATTAGAAGAGTTTAGTTACACCATTTGCCCCAAAAGTTATTGCAATGGTTGTAGGCTATTAAGCCCCCTTCACATACCAGCTTGTGAGCAAATTTTTTATTTAAATAAAGAAGCTGTTGTAGCTCTTCTTAGATAAGATAGATATGAGGGAATTTGTTAAAACAAGCATTAGGAGAGAATTATTGTCATGTTTGGTGGAGTGGGTGGACAGAAGGTTCAGGAGAACCCTCTGGAAGGGAGGGTTGCTTTTGCTTGGGGTCTTTCAATTAGTTATAATGCCATTGCTGTATGCGGAGATATCTTTTACAGAACTTATTCTTGAAGGTGCTTTGCATCCACTATAGTTCAAACGTGTTTTCATTGTTTTATGGTTTGTTTGGATTTTTCCAACAATTGCCCCTTTAAGTTTCAGTCACACATACTGCTGCTAAACTCAGGGCCAACGAGGAAGGGATGGGTGGAATCTGTTTGTAACTGCACTTGTATATACTAGTACATAACTTGTTTAAAAATAAAAGCTAAAGACATATTTAAAATCTACTCTGCATTTATTTCTATAACACTGCTGGAAACAATTTCCATGCCATGGGGATGTCTTCTGAGGGAACCAGGGTGCAGCCGCAACAGAGGCTGTCTGCAGCTGTGTGCTCACTAAGAGCTTTGCTTCTAGGGAATGTGCAATTTCTAATTATGAGAGAATCCTTACTTGGCATAGGAATGACAGACTCATCTGCTTGTTAATAAAAGCATTTATTGTCCACATTATAATGTGATGTGTATTGAAGAAGAGCTGGCTAAAATCATTATGGAAACTTCATTAATAGCTCACTATAGTCTGGAAATGAAATATCTCCCTGAAAATGCTAGTCTTGGTCTGTACTTAAGATTAGTAGGAAAAAAAAAATAGGTAGCTTATTTTCTCCCACGTTTTCATTTGTGCTTATGCTTGCAATGTGTACGTAATCAGAAAAGCTGTTTAGACTGTTAGATAACTGCCACTATGGGAAGCCCTACTGAAATTGGTGGGGATTTGCACAAAATACTCTGTTGTGTCCTTGTTTTAGTTGAAAAAATCAGAAATTACTCCTTTTTTCTTTTTCCCCAGCTGATAATGTGTTTGGGAAGATGAAATTACTGTATATTTATCTTCATAACAAGCATGAAATACATTTACTCATTGTGGTACAGATCCTAAAAAGGATTGTTAAGGCAGAAATGAAATGACCTTCAGGCATACAAAACTCAAATGTTAATAAAAAAACAACTGGTAGTACTTACCTAACTCTCAGAGTCCCTAAGCTTTCAAGGAGTCTCCTGTTCTGACACAAAAAGTCCCTAGTTCCCTGCAGTGTCATACAAAAGTGATCTTATGAGTACTCTGCATTAGGAAGTTCACTAGTATTATCCAGCTCAAGTCATCTTGGAATCCAGAAAATAGATGAAAAATATGACCTGTTAATCCTGTTCCACAGGTCAAGGCTCCACATAAGAGATAGCCGTAGCAGATTTGTTCCAAAAACTTCAGGGCAGGGTGGGGGCATGTGGATGTTCCCATCTGCATGCCTGTATATAACCTGGTGGCTCAGAGCTCCTGCTCCAGCTCCTGCTGGAGTGCTTCATAAACCTGGCTGCTGCTTCCTGCTTTCTGCAATATTTCTGCTTTGTGTAGCCAATCTTCAGTTAAATGCCTCTTCTTCAGAGGCAGGTTCACAGGGCCTTCTTCCTGTGGCCATGACAGTCTTTGTATCTTTCTATAGTGATGCTCGCTTTCAGTGGGTTAGCACGGTGCAGTTGTAGCCCTTTGGAGAAGGAATGTCTCAAGAAGTGTTTGATGCAGCTTAAATCTCCTGTGACTGCACGAAGGCATCTTGCTTCCCAGGCTAGTACTCTCATTACATATACGAGTTGTGTACAAGACATGTCTATTCGTCTCTTTTCATCTCTTTCTAGGTATCTTTATTTATGACATCAGCTCTTTGAGTTTCTTCCCATATACATAGGTCTCTAATTACCACAGGGGTAATTACCCCAGAACCTCTGGGGCTTAGCATTTTCTGTTGGCTATCTTTATTTGCTGCCTGCTCTGAGAAGGGAATCTGGCCCTCTGAAATATTAATGAGGATATTTTCTTAATAGCATGAATGATACGATCCTCCAATTTGACTGGGAATTATGTATGTGTGTGATAGGGTGGTTGAATGCATTCCTTATGTATGTAAAAACCCTTCAGGAATACATGGCAGTTTTGAAATTTTAAAGCTAAAAGGAGTGGGAGATCATTATGTATGCACTGACCAATGGATTTCACTGGTACTTCATATTAGAAGAGACTAATTTGTAGCCATTCTTTTCCACATAGCTGTACAATAGTTGGAGTAATTTGTGCTAAATAAAGGCCATCCAGAGCCGCAGCTAAGGGGCTTCAAATACTTAAGAAAGTGCAGAAGCTTTTGCTGAGACACTTTTTGATCAGAATAATGTGACAGTCATGGAAAGAAATGAGTCCTTGTTCTCACATTTTATATTCCTTAAATGGGTAATGTCAATTGCTTTACTTGTAAAATTGGCTGGTGCCATACAAGTTAGCAAAACTTTTTACTTGGTCACAGTTCAGCCAAAACGATTGCCACCTTTGAGCCTTGGCAAAAATCTGGCCTTACTGGAATTGCTCATGTTTTCCACAGACACCATTAGAAGAAAGATTCACACTTTTGTGCTTTTAATAAGGCATTCTGAGGAGCTTTCTGTAATTGGTTTGCTCTGTAATAAAGATCTGATTATATATTACTTATATATATTTATATATAAATATACAAGTAAACTTGCAATGGATTATATAAAAATATTTTTATAATACATTGTAATGTGTTAGGAATATTCTAGTCTACAAAGATTTATTTTATATTCATATAATTGCTAAGTGTATTAGATTATCTTCTTCCAATAATCTATTTTTATGTTCCTGGATGTCTCATCTTCATTCTTCAGGGTTTCTTAATCTTGCTTGACAACTGAGTTTGAAGAAAGGAGTTGGTCTTTTAGACAGAGCTTAGTCAGGAAGGGCTAGACAAACCTAGTATAAAACATTTCATAGATATGCCATTTGTTTTGTTCTTGCCCAGACAATAGGAATGCTGTAAGTTATTTTAACAATGCATAGTAAAAAGTGAAATTACCAGTCCATTGTTTTTGCCCATGCTTTTATGACATTTCAAAGCAATTCAGGAAAATCTATGTTTTCCTTAGGCAAGCACAGCCTTTATCACACTGAATTTTAGGTTCAGGCATCAGAGGTCTGAAAGGTTAACCAACAGAGAGATCATTGTTATATTGAATTTGTTCTCCAGCTGCCCTCAAACTGAAAGTCATATATGAGGACACAGTTTTGACTGGAGCCAAGCTAGTGTGACAAATGAACAGACCTGGTCTCTACATGACAATTAGCATATTCTGATTATTAGATGATTAGATCCCACAACAGGAAAGCCCTGTTGTGCCCATTTCCACACCTACAATGTGAGCATAACGATTGTATGAAGTTCACTGTCTCACTGAGGAATACGACTATAAAAACATAGGAAGTACTGGTAACTTCTTGTATTTATTCTACATTAAAATGCCCATTTGTAGTGTGAGATATGGCCTGTACTATGGAAAAAGACCAGTTTCAAAGCTTATAATTTTTTCCCTGCTGTTGTATTCTGAGTAGCTCTAGATTTTTGTTGCATATCGAACCTCAAGCCTGAAAGGATTTTAGGTTTCACAGTATTGAGGCTTCTGAGTGGCTTAACAGTCTGTGAGAATTTTTTTGTTTTACTTGCATAGTCTCAGTTAAAATAACCCTTCTATGCTATTATAGAAGAGTTAGTGAGGTAATCCAACTGAGATGTCAGTTCCCTAATGCTCTGAGATAAGTTTTTTTGACAAACATGCTCTTGCAAATGGTTCCAATAAGCTGAATATGTTGATGTGCTGCTCAGTGCACACAGATCAGTAGGCAGCAGCTGTAACTGTGCCTTCATTTTTTAAAGTGTGAAGAATGTATATATTATAGAGGGAAATATGCCTGAAAATCATAACTGTCATTTCAGATTCGATATAACCCTCAGAGTCTTAAATGAAGTGGTCCCTGCAAAGTTTGAATACTGAAAACTTTTATTTTAGAGGCATATCTCTGCTTTGGTAATTAAAAGCTTGCCAAACTTACTCAGAATGCCTGTTTGTGAAAAGATTAAATTTGGATATGTTTCTGAGCTGAAATGTGGCAGATAATCTCATTCCAGAAACAGTTTATTCTAAAATTGAATTGAATGTATTTTTGTCAAGTTGTGATATAGGAGTTTAGATCGCATGTCTGCTGCTCGAAAAAGATCACTAAAAAATGCTATAGATATTTTCCACACAGTTATCCCTCTTTTCTTGGCACATGATATCACAACTGCCCATCATGTGCTAGTATGATGTATAAAAGTTATGTATGCTTTAATGTTACACTGAAAATTTGTACAAGATAGAGTTGTTAAGAGAAATTACACTTCTGGGGTGTTGCAGTTTAGCATATTCTTTTGATTTCTTTTCTGATTATACTTACCTGTCTAAAAGCATGACAATCATGTTTTACAGAATAGAGAAGAATTATCAGAGTAATACAGACCACACAATACAGTAAAACGTACTAAAATAATCAAATTCAAATATGCCTATTCCTTAATATTTATAACTAACAATAAAAGGAATTAGGGATAAAATTTGAGAATGAGGAGCATTATAGCAGAAAAATAAATGCTATGTTACACCACCAAAAGGAAAAGGAGGAACAAAGAAGAACCTGAATTTATCCCAAGTATCCAAAAGCAAAGAAATTCAGTTTATAGATTACCTGTCACATATTTCATTGACCAAACCTTGCCTATGATGTATAGAAATAAGAATGAAATGATAAGGGTTTATTTAATTTAACAGACCTACAGAACTGCATTAACAAGACAAATTCCTACACAGATGGGATGACAGCAAAGGGGTTCACATGTACAGAATATTTTTTTATATCAGCCAAAGATTAATCAGCAGTAAGATGTATATCAACTGATGATATAATTACCAGCTTTTCTGTAACGTGACTTGATGGGATGTACCAACTAGTAAGGCAGTTCCTTTGGAAAGAACTTTACCATAATCCAGGTGGCATTCGCATAGTAGTGTACGCTGCCATGACAAAGCCTAGATTAAGCTATTCTGGTGCCAAATCTGTTCTAGTCTCACAAATGTTACCACAGGTAACTGAAAAGAGTAGGATGTTTTAAGTTTGTGTTTATGGTGCTAGAGATGCTTTTGCATGTAATAATGGAGTTGCCTGTCTGGCTTTTATATATTTACACCAAGTATTTTAGCTTTTGAGGCAGATGGTAAAATCATCAATGAATTGCAACAGTTGTGAAAAGTGTAGGGAGAGGTGGCAGCTAAAATTGCTGCATCCCAAGATTATTTCTAGGTTTATGAATGCTAGCCCACACTTTTAACCATACTGACAGATAAACAGAATAACAAGGATAATACAGAATTAAAATAGCATGTATTTACTTCAGATTAATCTACTGCCGTGTGTGAAGATTGTGTATAGTTTTTGAATGTCATAGCTTCTGAATGATCTGCAAGAACTGACCTAACACACGGTAAATTATAATAGTCTAACATAGAAGAGTAGGTGAACAATACATGGAAAATACTCAGCTCTAGGGACAACTGACATGGAAGAATTTGAATGTAACAGAATCTGCGCAGAGGGTTTGTGGGCTCTGTATTAACCACAAGTAGATGAAGATCAACACTTTCCTTCCTGAATATCTGCATTCCAGCATCAACATCATTTGCTCCAAAACCAGAAGGTCTGATTGACTTACTGCTGGATACCTAGTCCCTTATGACCACTACCAATGTTCAGGAATAGTATATTTTTTGGGCAGTTATCTGCCTTATCTTTCAACAATATATCTTTTCATATTTTTTATATTTGCATAGCAATATATAGGAACACTCAAACCTCTGGCTGTAATGCCTGCTGGGAAAATTGCCTTAAAAAGGCATTGGTGTGTATTCCCAAAGGCTGACTCTTTATCTGTGCATCTAGGATGAATAGAAAAAGAGAAAGATAAAGGGATTCTGTTGACAGTGGACTAAGCAGGGACTTAACCTCTGCTGCCATTAACAGTAAAGGGAGTCAAGATTAAATAGTGCCTGGAGTTACACACATGCTTTCTTGTATTTATTTTTGTCAAATTATGAAACTATATTCCTAAATGCTTTAATTGGATTTAGACTGTTGTGCCAGGTTGCACTACTTATGCTTTGTTGTGATGCTGCTAAAATAAAATACCCAATATTCAATCTTGTTAATTAATAAGCAGTGAGTCACTGTGGAAACAGCTTTACATTTGGATTCTGATGATTAACCTTATATAATTAGAATTATATACAAGTTGATAATTGTTTACATTTCTAATAACTTTCAATATTTTTTTAATGTTTTGAATTGATCCTGCTTTACAGAAAGAAAACAGAAAGAAAAGGAATTTCCTCAACTAGAAGAAATAATTGTCTTGCTGCCCAAATGACCCAGTTTTAATGAATTAAAGAGTCTTAAAAATCTAATGTGTCACAATAAATCTGTTAATACCACTTCTCTTTAGAATACCTGTGATATCACAAAAATTTGTTGAATTTATTATGAAGAAGGAGAAAAGGGAGGAGTGTGTGACAATAAGTGGGTTTGCTCATAATCTATAGGATTTTAAGATTCTTTTCCCCAGGGCATAAATGATAACAATGGAAAATGGCTTTTTAGAAGTTAGTTTATTTCGCTATATACTACAGGGAATAAAACAAATAAATGAATGAAAGAAAGTGTATGCCCTTTCATGGCCATAAATTACTCATTGTTCAAAATTATTTGAGTTGTCAAAGGCACAAGATTGCACACTGTTAGTTGAGAAATTATCTTCTTTCATACATTGCTGTATTCTTTTTATTTCATGTTCCTTTTTTACTTGCTCTAGTTTGTCATGTTCAGTGTTTCAGGCAAAGAAGAAGATGTTATTTTTATTCTATTAGATAATAGGATCTTCAAGACACATATTAGAGGCCACTAAATGGGGATAGTATCAGTTTCTCATTGTCTTGCTGACTTTGGTATTGATTTATTCTGGCTGCCTTTTGTCTGTGGAAAATCCTGAGGTATTTAACTGAATCCCACACTGGCAATTAGCAACTGTTACAGCAGCAACTTGAGAGTCATATGATTCCGTCGTGGCCACAGGGCTGCAAAATACTCTCCCTGACCAAAAAGGTCTATTGGATCTCTTGCCACTTGAAATGTGAAATGCAAGGGTGCTGGATGTACTGGACCTACTGAATGGCTTTGTGGGATTTTTATTTTTAAAACTTACTACTGCTTGCAGATATTCTGAAAATGTATCTTTAATACTTTTTTCTTCTGTGATTTCTATAAAAATACTTCAGGAAACTGTAGTAAACTTTGATCAGTCCTTATTAAGCATATTGCAACTGGCTTCATATTTGCAGTCACATGGGCAGCAGTTGCATAGAAATTAGCAACACTGGCATTAGGTTTTCAATATTACATTACTATTTACAGGAGCATTGCTTTGACAAAAGAAAGGATTCTCTCTTGCAGTTTAATTAAAAAAAAAGCTTTAAACTTTGCATGATAGTTTAAAATAAAAAATAGAAAATATTAATATTTTCTGTAGTTCTTAATATAGTACATTTCATAGTACTTTATTACTTATCCAGTGTTATAGCTACTGTTCCTTGCCTCTAGGTATAGACATGTGAGATGTGATATTCTAAATGTTTATAAGAAAACATTTGTAATGGAACCTCTTCTCACACACAGATCTTCTTCATCATTTTACCATAAAATTCTTTAATCTGAATCTATAAAATCTACTGAAACAGTGCTTTATTTTAAAAACTTAAAATTGTCTTGGAAGGGTGCATAGTTCAATGACTCAGATAAAACCAATAGTCTAGATAAAAGGAGAATCCAGTCATTTTCTAGTTTTTTTAATTCTAGCCTTGGTTTATATCTTAAAGAATTATATCACTTAAGCCTTGTCTTTGCTTAATAAAAATGGTGATTTTATTAGGGCCTCCAGTGACATTCAGGATTACTGAACTGAAGGTTTGTGTAGTCCAGAGAGACACAAAAGTTTCCATGTTTATTCTTGGAGGAATGATAGGTAAAGGTATTTAATAATGTTTTTCTTGGACAGCATATCACATACAGTTCTGTTTCACTATGCATGCAATGATTAATGTGTTCATGTGCTCCTGAATTTGTTGCTACATTTTCCTCAGTGTAAGAGCAATGCTGTGTTCCCAGTGAAGATACAATCTGAGACAACGTGAAAGTGGGTCACACTGAGGTACATAGGAAATGATAGAGTTTGCAGTCATGCAGTTTGTTAGGCTGAGGTTTGTTGAATCTAGAGATGACAGTAATCTTTAAGAAATTGCTCTTTATAGACTGATTATTACAGTGTATTAAAAAGGATCAAAGATAAAAACAGTCAGGCAGAATGAGAAATCTGTGGATTACATGCCTCTAGCAGCAAAAGTAACTTTAAATAGAAAGAGAAAGAGTGAAGGTGATTTCTACTTAGTTCTTGGTATTTGTGAAATAGTAAGTGCAGATGGGACCTTTCCAATTTATCCTAAAATTAGTGCCTCCCTGAAGAGATGAGTAGCACTGTTAAACAGAGAACTCCCTGATGCATGAGATGTGATAGCTGTCTTGCTGTGCAGTCTACTCTGCAAAAAGTTAAAGCTTCCCCAGCTGAGGAACTCGGAGGACTTGCAGTGGATCCTCTGGACAGTGCCAGCCTTTCTATAGTCTTTAATGTTTAAGCTTTTATTAGTCTTTTAATAATGTTACGACTTACTTCTTTAGATATAAAGGTAAGTGACCTATGAGATGGATTCTTTTTTTTTTTGGCGAGGAGTATGAATTTTAGTAAATAAGATAGTAAATCACCTGAAAATCTGAAAGGACTACATGCCAGTACAAGTCTTTGATCTTCAGTTGGAAAGGCTACAGTATTCTAGGAACTATTCCAATCAGCTGTAAAAGTCTCAGTTGTTGATCTGCTTGATCATTGTTGTTTTCATAGAAGTAGTGTCCTGATCCTTTTTAACCCAGCTTAACATCTCCTTCTGAAGGCTTATTTCTTAAAATAATTTTCAAGTTGAACTTTCATTTTTCCCTTGGGCAGCTCTATGATGGTACCAAGTGACGACTGATAGGATGATTCAGTTTTCCTTACTTCAGTCTGCTTCTAGGGAGTGTAGTCACTCTTCCAAAATAAAATACACGGCCAGTGTGGATATCTCTATAATTCACAGAACAGTGTAAAGTCAAGAAGAGTATATCAAGGACCCTTCATTTCAGAGAAAATATTCATACACTACCTGCAGAAACAGAGTTCCAGCATAAATCTTTAAGTATAACCACTTCTTTTTTCTGTGTTTTTCTTGGGTTTTTTTGTTTTCTATTTCAAACTGAAAATAGAAACCTATATTTTACTTAATCCTAACAAATGTTGTGAAAAATGAAACTTACAGTCCCTAATGTCTTAATATAAGTATATATAACAATTATAGCTAGAAATGACTACAAGCATTACATGTTAATTAACCTGGAGTAAAACTAGTCTCCATTGTCAAATAGGAAACTGATAGTGACTTTATCACATACCTAAAAATGAAATAATAAAATATCTTTATTAGCCATGCCTTTTTTTTTTTTTTGTAAAAGAATTAGCCATTTCTTATGGTGGAACAGTTCTTGATGAATTTTGTGTATGATACTTTTTTACTGTCCATATACCCTGGCATATAAAATTAATATGTAGGCTGGACACATAGAAGCCTCTAAAATCAGATGAAACCAAAACTTTCCCTGACACACCAGCTTCTGATATTTTCCAGCAATTATTTCTGCATCTTACAATTGCATCTCTGGCAGTGAATCCTCAATATATTGTTATTCTTCACTGGCTGCAGATTGCTTGGGCTTCACACAAAAGAT
>VZZY01009179.1:33702-62287 GCA_013400335.1 Eurystomus gularis | reverse complement strand
TAGGCTGACTGACTCATTTCACATGTGTTCCCATAGAGAAAACATGGCATATCTACTGCACTGGAAGTAGAATCTAAAATAGAAAACCTTGGAACTGAGGTTAAACTGACAGTTTTTTAACAAGAGAAAATTGGGTGATTTAATGATAGCCAAGAAGTATTTTTTTTTAATGTGTTATATTTTATTTCTGAAATGAATATTTTTCATCTAGCTTTGCATCATTGTTTTTTATTTTTTTAATTTATTTTTTTGTGGCAATATGTTGCTGTGATTAGAACAGAGGAGTATACAACAATGCCTTTCTGCTGGCTGAGATGGGGTGATTTCAGCAGTTTCCGGAGCAAAGCGTTTTAAAGCAACAATATATAACAAATACGTTATTTAGACAGGTTCTGCTACATTTTATCTGACTACCCCAAGGGACTTTGGCTTTACTATTCTCATATTCCCTCACTCCCAGAGCTGTCATGTAATATAATGGTATTTAACGAATTTCATTTGGAAACTGATTCTACTCAAGGTCACTAAGATTTAAAACCCTGTAACTGGTGCTCAGTAATCCACCTGCAGTTATTACTGCCCTCCTTTAACATTGCAGTGTAATAAGGACTTCTGAGAATTTTCCGAGAAAAAAAAACAACAAAAATTATTCAAGAAAATGGGAAAAGCAGTATCAGTTACTGTATACTGGTCCTGGGCCAGCAAAGGGAGCTTTGCCATCGTCCTCTCTAAATTTAGTATCAAGTCATTGAGGAAGCTAATTTAATGTCAGATGATGTCTTGCATTTATTTCGAGTGTTCCGTCTTTTGAACAGATGGATTTTAATAGAGAACATTACATGATTTTTAAGTCAATATAAAAGCCCAGATTCTTTTAATCTAATTGTGAGCCTTGAACAGAGACACCCAGATTAATAGCACAGTTGCCTAGCCTCCCTCTATACTCAATGGAGAGAAATGAGAAAGACAATACAGCTTACTACAGGTCTGCATTACTATATTAAGGTCCTCTCTTTGGACTGGTTGTCTACAGAGCTGAGCACACTTCAGTTTAGGCTGTTGAGCTAGGTGGGAGAATCCAAGTTTGCTGAATTTCTAACACAATTTAGAGTAAGCTGAAAGAGGGTCTAGTAAACCAACAATTCAGTCAGTCTACATTTAGCCACAAGTCCTATTTTAAGATATATTTTAAACTTCACCAAATAATGTTAGTACCTTGATCAGTAATCACTGCTCTCTCACATCTGTATTTTGGACATTAGAGCATTTCAGCACAAAGTATTAATTACCAAGTTAAATCAGTCTTTTTCTTATGTCTCACTTCAGGGCTTGAATTATGTTAATTTTGGGCTATGAAAAACCCTAAGGTATTTGATTTTTTATCCCTCCAGCATGCAAGCATCACTTTTTGGGGTCAGAGAGATGTTCATGTAGGCTGTATCTCTAAAGAAGGCAAGATTGCAGTATGTATTCCAAATACAGAGAAATTACTTGAAATTGTTCTCTAGTGATTGCCAGGGAACTTCTCCTATGTAAAACCAAGTATCCTTGAATTGGAAAAAAACCAACAGTATAAGCCAAGGATAACAGTAATAAAAATCTTTGGATCTCTCTCTGCATCCACCCAAGGAGCTCTGAATAGGGCCTGCATGTGGTTCTTTTTGTGGGTATTTTTCCATATGCTTCAGTAGATGTTGGAGCATACCGATTGCGTTAAATCCAGTGTCCATTGAAACAAATGCAATTACATCCCTTAAATCCAATAAGCTCTGTGTCAGGCTTGTAAATTTTACAGTAGTCTGCACTATATTCTAGTCACTGTCTGAGTCTAATGCCTGTGAGGCAACTGGCTGCTCACGACTCATATCTTGTCTTATATAAATGGACAGGAGATTCAGAAATTTCCGAAGGAACAAATGCTCCTCCTTGTTTGCATAAGGCTTTGTTCTAGTAGATAAACAAGTTCTCTAAACAAGTCCCTCAGGTCATCAACACTTTCTAGTGCTAAGAAAATTTTTTAGTAGCATTCACATTTCTGTAATAGAAATAAAAATGTTTAAGGGGGGATGGAGTTTTTTTTTTGGCTTGGGAAACCTAGAATTCCACTAGATATTTTTCTCTCTTTTTTTTTCTCCTATGGAGTATGTTTACTTAGCACTTCAGTAAGTACCATGAAAAACAGTGCCTGCGTTATAGTGACATTCATAAATCTAATGTATTTGCTGCAAGCTTTTGTGTTTCTCAGATAAGTCATGACAAGTCATTGTTACATATTATGCCTATTGGAAATAATAGTCCTCATCAAAAGCAAAATGCATTGCAATACTAGACTGTTATCTACTTATGTCAAGAGTAATAATACTATTAAGCCTTGCTGCTCACACTACTCTATAAATTAATAGTTGAAATCGGTAGGATTCAAGAGGTGAAGCTTGACATATACATATTTTACAATCTTCCATATATCTGGTTTGGTTTTTTTAAATCTCTCATTTTACACACTAAATGAAATAAATCGTGGGGTCAGATTCAAGTGTCCTTATACATGAAGAACAGAACTAGTTTACAGGAACAGTCCTCTCAAATTTACCGTAACTAGCTTTCAAGTAAGTTACTAATAATCTTGAGGAAAGGTTCCAGACTCCAGTCAATCTTCAAATTACATCTGAAATGAAGACATTAAGATATTCACAGCTCAGTATGGCTTTTCGTATGTAATATGTATCATTATTTAAAAAACCCCAACAGATATATATTTTTGACTCTGGGTAGCTTTGTTTTCTCTACGAAACACCAATGGAAAGAATTAGACTCTTAAACATTGTAATAATAATCAAGAAATTATGAAAAAATTGCCAGGTTTTAATGTCTATTTTTCTATCAATGTCCCTGGTTTAACAAAGATGCACTTATTTTTATTTTGATGTTTAATATTCATTTTTAAATTGTCATCTAATTGACTTTCTGTAGAATAACAAGTATTATTAACAAAAGTCATTTTGAAGTTTTTGTTAGTAAGCACATTTTTTAACACTCTGCACTTCAAATGACTTATTTATGAAAAATAAAGGGCACTTTGTATTTCTGAATATCTATTTTAAAGACAGTTTTTATACTACACTGTGAGGGCTGATGAGTTTTCAGAACCTTTACTGTAATCTTTGCCATACTCTTAAAATAGCAAATAAAAAAAACAAAACAACCTCACACTCAAAACTTTCCATATAGGTGACATGTCATGAGAAACTTGTTGACTCCTGATACAATGTGACACACTCTAAATCCAAAAAGCATTTTGCATAGAAATACCATAGCTCATCATGTTAGTGCCTCTGTCAAAAAAAGAAAAATTAAGGCTCCATGAGTATGTTGGTTACCTTTTCCTTTTGAATTTTTGGTTCTCTTACATTGTAACAGTGGCAATGGGGAAGTTGGACACTAATTAATGATTTTCTAGTGTTCATGTGGATGATGTCAATGTGTTGTGAACTCGGAGGGAAAAGGGAGGGAAAAGAACCTGTGATGGCAGAAATTTTAACTTTCTTTTTTCAAGAGAATAATAAAATTTTCACTATTTAGTGATCAAAACGTCCCGTGTATCAAGCATAAAGTTATCTGACAGGCTGTCATCAGAGCACTATTTCTAACAGGGCTCTAGGATCCAATCATAACTTATTTGTAAGCTATCATTTTTAATTGCTTGCAAATAGGTCTAATGAGCATGTTTCAGGATTTTGATATTTTAACCCCTTTTTAAAAAAACTAATTAAATAGGGATTAATTTTGACATGGTTCTGAGTAAGAAATCTCAAATGATATTAATCAAATAGGCTCAACCTTGTTTGTGTAGCAGCAATAAATTTAGTTGAAGTAAGATGCAATTTGACATAATAGAGATTCTGCTATCTCTTTCTTACTAGCTTCATATCTATGATGCTCAACCAAAGGAACATTTTACATGTGTTTTGTACTTATGTAAATAATTACATATAATGTCCTAAAGAATCGTAAGTAGCGCCTGAACTTTATTTTGATTGTCACAGCTCTGAGAAGATGTTGACTTTTAGAAAAATGTCTCGATTTCTGGGTGTGTATATTTTGAGGTACATCTTGTCTAGCATTTTCATCAGCTCAAGGGCTTGGTTTAGCGTTTTCAGAAAGTAATATTAGTAAGAAATATTGATAGTAATTATAGTGTTGGTAGTAAGAACTTTAAATAAACATAGGGTCACAGGGACTGGGCAAGAGTAAGTTTTACTTAACAGAAATTGAATGTATTGCAACCTCAACATTTGAAAACCAAAGCAGCATTAAAACTTCTTTAAGCACTAAAGCTCATAACGGAGGCCAGCTGAACTCTTATGCCTGAGAATAAACCACTTTTATTCTTTTCTACTTTCCGATACATGCTCTGGATAAGTGCTATAGCATATACAATATATTTTCTACAAGTTTTGTTTTTACTTCATCTCTCCTTTGAGGAGTATCTTTAAAAAGCTTTACTCTTTGTGATTGATAGAGGACAATTTGCCTTCACTGTAATCAAACAGGTGAGAAGGCTTTCCTGATTCTAGACGAGGTTTAAAAAAGTAATAGGGGAGATAGGATATGCCCCATTAATCTCAATCAAGGTCTGATCCAGGGTGGTGTTCTGTGGCCAGGGAATTGAATATTTGTTCAGATGCCATGGAATTTAGCTTTTATGTTGGAGAATTCACATTTTGGATGAACTTGCAAATTAATCTGTCTTGGACATTGTGGTGAACCGACCACGTGATTTTTCTGCCTTATTAAAACAGTGAGCAAAAGAACTCGATTTCCCATAAATCTATTCTGCAATTCCCATAAATCCTCCAGGAAGATGGAAGCGAGATAACGCCAGCCATAAATATCGAAAAAGAAAACAAACTCTCTCTCTTTTCCGCCTCACCGCACAAAGGGAGCACATCACTCCTGCCGAGCGCACCCCCCCTCCCTCCGCTGCTGCCGGAGAGGAGCGAGGAGGAGGGGGGAAACTGAACTGAGCTGTCAGCGCAGCCCCCTGAAGAAGCCAAGCAGCCAGAGAGGGGAAAACTGAACTGAGCTGTCAGCGCAGCCCCCCGAAGAAACTAAGCAGTCAGAAAGAAGGGAGCAGCTGCCGCGGAGAGCCGCCGGACAGAACTGCTGACTCCCACTGCTCTAGGAATCCGGGGGAGAGAAAGAAGCCGTGAGCTGCCGCCGGCCGTAAGGTGCGCAATCGCTGCCACCGCCGTGAGCTGCTGCCACGAGCCAAAACTGAAAGAATCCAGAAAAAAAGCTGCAAGCTGCAGCAAGAAGAAGAAATTGCAACANCTGCAAGAGAAAGAGAGAGAGAGAAACTCCAATCGCACCAAAAAGCTACAAGCTGCTGACGTCATCAAAACAGTCCCGGTCTGCCGGTCGGGCATCGTCGCCGTTCCACAGAGACCATCACCAAACGCCGAAAGGACACACGCACGCACACACACGCACCATCCACACCTACAGGTCGTATTTTGACATAATGAAGTCCTTATTTGCCCTTATCTCTCGGTGGGTGAGAGAGGGAGTGAATGGGTGGGCGTGGTGTTCTTTAATATTGTAATATTTCCATAGAGTAAATAAGGTTTTATTTGAATATATTTAGTGATGAACTTGTTGGATGCTCTTTCGGTCTCCGTGTCTGTTTGCGGGCTTGGTGGGGAGATGTCCCAATTTACCCTCAACCCTTCTCCCTTTGGGAGGTGGTCGGACCTCTGCGCGCCCGACCGCGACAGACATTATTTCTGTCTCCCTTGTCATCCAGTTTCTGCTTGTGATCATGCCTCACTCTCCAGCCTTCCTCATAAAAAAGTGTTTGTGAATTTATAGTGAATCCCCACTACATAGTGTAAAACACAGCTAAGCAGCAGGGAGTCTGGGAATTGGAGCTGGGTGCTGCTTTGCCTAGCAGTGGGGGAAGGTTGGTGGGATCTTCTATCTGGGGGATGCTACCAGCCAGAAACTGAGAGGCCTTGAAGATGAATAATTGAGGCCAGCTGGAGGTTCCCCTCTTTCTTGGCACACACATGGGAAGGGTAGCAGGACTACCAGAATGGCATCAGAAGAGAAGTCACTCGGGACCTGTAGCCAGACTTGCCAGGGAGGAAAGCGTCAGGATCCTATCCAGAGATGGTCTGTACTTTAAAAGTTCCTTACACAATTGTATACTAGGGACCTTTGCAATGGTTGTGAATTCATTTCTGCAGAGATCTGGCAGAGACTATGAAGAAAGGTGATGTAAAGTATTCTGAGATTGCAGAGAGAGCTACCTTGCCATAGAACATAGCAGGTGCTGTGCTGGACTTGGCTGTTTCAATGGACGCTAAAGGCAATTCTTGCTCAGTATAAGTTTGGAGCTCTTGCCCTCTTACTTAATGTGGTAGTACTAATTCAGAATGTTTTCCAGTTGCAGCTAATGCTCCCTGAGTTTATATCATTCCTGAAGTCTGGGGAGGAAGTCTTTCTTCTAATTTCAGGATGCTGGCTGTTCAAGCAACTCTAAACTCCCATCCAAAGTTTTGGTGCTATCTGCATATTCCTTTTTTTCTTTTCTTTTTTTTTCTTTTTTTTTTTTTTTTTAAATCCAACTTTTAAGAAGCTGGATCTGCATTTGTTCACTTTTCATAAGAACCACACTTTCCCTTATCATTAGATACTAACTTCCATCTTCTTACTTGCGGCATTTATCATGCTATGTATTCATGCTATACTCATGCTATGTATTTGACTCATGGTTAAAGTTACATCCTCATGACTACAAACATATAGTGTGGCAGCCTCCAGTTTGAGATTGATTCACTCTTCAAATGGGTTAATGGTGCATACCACCAGATGATGAGACTTTTGAGCACAAGGCAGCACCAGATTCACGTCTAGCTGTATGCAACTCCAGTCAGAACAAAAACTTAGGTCACTGCAGGAAATCTGGAATAGAGCATGGAAGCCTTTCTTTTCAGGTTTGGGGCTGGGTTTTGTGTGTTCAAGAATAATAAGCGTTAGACTCATTGAACAAGAAAATACACAAAATATTTTGGAAACAATAATGTAGAATGCTTACCCTGCACAAACTGTGCAGCAGTGAGAAAACAAAGATGCTACAGGGAGGTTGCCAGACGGCCATTGCAATGCAATTGCAATCATTATCTTTCCATTGCCTTTACCTATAGCTGATGGAAATTTAGTAGTCTAAAGCAAACTAGAAGATGAACTATTCAGAATGGTCTCATTAAATTATGGATCACTCTTTTCATCTGCTTTTCATCTGATCCTGAAGAAGAAAAAATAACTCAGTAAACATACAGAACTACATTTTCTCCAGAGCAGACTGATGAAAATGTATCAGACTGTGCTGTCTGCACATTTCACTGCTACTGTCTGCTCAGCTAATTTCAGACAGGCATTGTAGGAATGGTGATGAATATGCAGTCTACTGCTGACCAGAAATGTGATTTCTGTGCCCTAGAACACTGAGATACAAAATAAATGTTGGATTTGCAGCATATTTTGAATGGGATTGTGTATAAAGGTTAGCACTTTAAAATAATTTTAATTATGTTGATTTTCTTACTGGAAGTGAAAGAGCTCCATGTAATGCATTAGTTTTAGTTGTGTTAAATTTTAACATTTAGATCTTTCAGATCCTAAAGGTGTTAATCCTTTTCCTGTACTGATGAGCTGACAGTCCTGTGTGGTTATATCTTGCTAAAATGGCTACATTATCTGAAAAATTTAGTAATTTAAAGAGTTAAATCTGCATCATCAACTCAGTGGAAATTGTATTAATTTTATTTTACTTAATTTTAATAATGTGCTCAAGTGTTTTACTTGAAAATTTAAAGTTCAGCACATGCTTTGCTGACCTATGGCTTGATTACAACTATGAGATAATATTTTATTAAATATGCAGGTAACTGAATACATTCTTAAACTACTTTCTTGTACTTGCTTAAGTACAAGTCTTAATATTTCCTTGAGATAAATATAGCTATTGATGGTAAAGTAGTGGATTGGGTTTGCATGGCAATGTTTTGGTAGCAGGGGTGCTACAGAAGTGGCTTCTGTGATAAGCAACTAGAAGGTTCACAGAATCGTAGGACTTTGAAGAAGCCTATGCCCTTGTGAATGAGGAGGTACAGTGGCTAGCAAAGGTTTTCTGGGACATCTCAAATGGCAGAATGTACCTCTGTTTAAGCCAGTTAACTGACCCCTAAGGTAATGGCCAGAAAGCTCATATATGGTCTGCTCCTGTCATTCCTGATTTTTCTGATGTTTCCATAACCAAGGGGAACTGCATCAACATGACAACTGGTCCCATGCCCCTCCTCTGGAGCAGTGTACCTGGACTGCCAGGTGTGTGGGCCAGGCCTGGTGGCTTGATCCATCATGTCACTGCTCTATAAAATTGCCTTCTCCATAGCCATGCACTGAGGGAGTTTTCTGTGGAGAATTAAACAATCATGTCACATATGAGTTATGTGCAGTCCTTGCAGACTCAGGATTGCACAGAAGAACTGCAACAGTATTTGATTAAGGATATGAATCTTATTATACTTCTGATTTATTTTTATGAAGCTTTTTTCCTTAGCAAAACTTCTTATGCCATTATCTTAAGCTAATCTGTAGTGAACCAAAAAAAAAAAAAAGTGAATATGAAGAGGATCAGTTATGTAAGGTGTGGAAATTACATTCATGAGTATATAGTGTCAAATATTTAATCGTATTTCTGTTACAAAGTGAAAGGTTGGCTATATGATTTGAATTATACCAAGAAGTCTTGTATTTTGACAAATGTCACAATATCATTGAAAAAATGAATGCTAAATAATAGTAAGATTGACTAGAGGAAAAATAGTGTTTTGGAGATAGTTTTTTCCAAGCAAAGTAAAAGCTGGATTTCTTACATTTAATCTCTTCTCCATAGTTTTAACAAAAATACAGAATAAATCAGATTAAGACAAGATATAAAGTATTTAAGCATTCTTAAATTCATAGCTATTATTATAGCTATAAGGAGGAGAAAAATCTTTGCATATATGTAAGCTATTTGTATTGGGGTTTTTTTCCAGTAAATCAACTTGGGGAGATTACTTATACACAATTATCTTGATGAAATTTACAATTTTAGATGAGCTCTAGCCATCCTCCCACAAAGACCTCTATTAAAAAGTCTTTTATAATTTTAATAACATATCATGCAGCTATTTAATTACGTTTTGATATCCTAGCTGCTCACTGAATATTTACTCCCCATTGCTTTTCATAGCTCATATTGCCAACAGCATGTTTTCTGTAAGTCAAACTGTTTCTGTATGCCATTTTAGGAGAAAATATAGGCAAGCCTCACAGTGGGATTTTTTGAAATATTTGGTTAAGTAGAATAGTCTGTTGAACAGTTGTCTTTTTAAGGTAAGATAAAATAAAAAATATTTTATTAACAGTATTGCAACAACCTCATCTATATCAGAATAAATTGTATCAAACTGTTGCAATGTGTGATAAAAAACAGAGAAGCTATGAGTAGACTGACAGCTGTATTTGCTGAATGTACAAGCTATTGTTGCTGAAAATTTCTGAACAGTTCTCCTAGCTTTAGAAAAGGCTTATTTTGCCCAGTAAGAGTTGAAATATCATAAGCTGTACCATTGTGTTTTAATTAAGAGATATTTTCTTACCTATTCCCTTGAATTAACTTTCTGGCTACTGCTAGGCTTGTCTCTTTCATTATTTTTTTTTTTTCTTACCTCAGCATTTGATAATTACTATAATATGATCTTGATTGACTGCTAGATAGCTTCCAAGTAAAATTTAAGGTAAAAAATCTTCTCAAATGCCTGGTGCCTGCTGCTCCCAATGCTGTCCCATCACAGTGCTCACTGATGGAACCACCAAGGCTGGAGCTGCTCCTAACAGAGCAGATGAGGCAGCAGCATGATGGGATGTTCTTCATGACATCTCTTGGTGTTGATACTTCTCTAAGTTCATAAATAGCCCTGATTTTTTGAACAGTGAGATTGGGTACTTTTCTGAGCTTATGGAAAGAGAATGAAGACTATAAATTAGAAGCAAGATGTAACTAGTGTGTTGTTTTTTTCACATGGTTTATCTTGAAGAAGAATTTGAGTGTATCTATACGTTGAAGCCTACTGTTTCCTTCTGACATCAGGACTCCTTCCTTTCCTTTTATTTATCCTGAAGGAGTCTGAAATGTCATCTCTCACAGCTTGTGTGCATATGATCCGCAGCATAGTCATATGCCCAGATATTTGGTGGAATTTTATCTGTCATCTTAGCTTGTTTGCTCAGCTTTGCAACGCTAACCACTCCTCATTAGGGCCTGCTTTACCTGTGAGCATGTAGTGGGAGCAGAGCAGGAATATGCCAGGGCTCACCCCCATACTCCACAGAGCGTCAGTAAATCTCTGTGGCCAGAGCAGTGCCTGGATGCCTCTGTCCAGCTCTCCTGGAAGCGCAGAGCATCACGAAGGAGGGATAACAGAGCAGAGGACAAGGTTCCATCTGCTCAAGCACCAGCCCCTGGGGATGAGTTGGGGCTGCGGAGGAGTGGCATAGTGAGAGGACAAGTGCAGTCCCTGGGTAGTCAGTGAGCTCTTGGAGCCACTTTGTGACTCCTTCCTTTGTACTCATTTCACTGTACTGCTGTGTTTGCCAAAGCTATAGAATGAAACTCTAAATTAATGACACATAGCAGAACAAAACTGGAAATCAACTTAATTTGTACACCATTTCTGCATAGTGTCGTAAGTATTTGGCCAAGAAAGAAAATGCACATAATCAATATCAGTGCAGTAAGCTGAAAAGTGTCACTAAGCCTGACATTCTTCTGACTCTGTTAGCACTGACAGTACATTGCTGGACAGGAATTCACATTGAAGGCTTTATGTATTAGCAAATAATTAATATGCATAATTTGGGACATAGCTAATACTTTCTAGGTGAAGATAATAAATGGTTTTTAATAATTGTTTCCTGCTGCTTGATTTATCAGTTCTTAAGATACTGAATTTCAAATATATTACTGCTTTTTAATGTGGTGCTCTTTCATGAGAGCTATTAGTACATTTTGTTCTTCTGTTGAGTTACATGACTTAGTGACAATCCCATTTAGTCTAGGAATTTTGTGCATCTCCCAGTGAAATATTAAAAAGCTTTTAACTATTAGATGGTATTTATGTATATGCAGTATGCAAAGCACATCATACTGTGCACTAAGCAAGTTCTTTCACGATTTTTATTACTAGAAATCTAAGATAAATAATAGATTGGTTTGTAAATCTTTTTGCAGACCTATTTAACATAATGGTTCTGTAAATCACAAGCAAGAAATAGTAATTTCTAAGAATGCTATACTTGCTGAAGATAAAAGAGTACTGGTGCTGTGTTATATGCTAACCTCTATTTTAAAAAGATGTCTTTAGAAAACACAAAAGAAGAAACTGGGAAGGAGAGAAGTTAATTAGTATAGTGTCCCTTTCAATAATATATCCTTGACAATTCCAAGAAAATGCACTGAGATATAATTCATCTTATAGAATACTTGTACCAAGCCTCTTAGTATGTTTAATTTAGTCAATGTCATTGACAGCTGATTTCTTCATGAACTGAATAAAACATACTGCTTTATACTGAAGTCCTTCAAATCTTCACTGCTTTTATGAATGTAAATTATGGTTCAGCATTAGCTAGTCTCTGCACATGTAACTGTAGAAAAATCTCATATGTGAAATATATTTTATTTTCAGTGACCATTTCCTTCCTTTATATCTTCCACAATTTCAGGTTTAACGTGGGCGTGTAGACATGATGGAACAAACAAGAATGCAAGCCAGTTATTTTCATATTTAGTGCATTACATTTTTTCAATTCAATCGACAACCCGAGCTTTTATTACAAAGCCGTGACTGTGCTCACCTCTTCTCATATGAATAGCTTAAATTACAAAACCAGGTTGGACAGAAGCAGTCACAATTGTTATACTAATTTTAGACAGCTAGTCTATGCTAACATGCAAATTTTATTAATTCTGAGAATCATCCATTGCATCTGAAATATTTATCTCTTTTACATCTTATTTTGTGATTGTGTCTGTGCATATGTGCATTGTATATGTGCATCCCTTTGAGGTCTATATTTTCACTGTTAAAAACTTTATTAAAATAAAATAATTGTCATTTTTATATTTTCAGGTGGTTTTTTTTACAATCTATTTTCTATCTAAGCTAACACTTCTGAATTTGATAACTTTAATAAGGACTTTTACTGATTGTGGAGTAGCTCAGTGAAAGAAAACACATGTGGTATGTTTTATCTGTAGCTGGAGCTGCTGCTTCAGCTATCAGACTAATGGAACCGTAATGGAACACTTACTAACAAAATTAATGGCCTGCATTCTTTTCTTTGTCACTAGATCTGTATGGCTCCATTAGGTCTGATTTGTTCAGTTGCGAGAGGAAAAAATGATGAAGGCACTAACATTTTGCTATATAGTTGAAAGGAATCAATCACCTTTTTTTGGGATTCGTGAGCTAGTTAGCATCTTCTTATGCCAACCTTCAGTGAGCTGGTATAAGTCAAAGAACATCTGTTGTGGTATGGTTTGATTTAAAAAGTAACCTATCGATTCTCATCTTTGTGTTATTCTTACATTCATAAAAGAAGGAGGTCATGGATATTTGTTTCTTCTGCCATTGTTCATTATCTGAGATACTTCTACTAGAAGAAGTGGTTTCTCTGGGATTTTACTGTAATCCACAGGATTTTATTTTTATTGAGCCGTTTTGCTTCTACTGCACTTGATAGTAGTTATTTCAAAGTTCAACCATGTACAGAAAATGAAATGTAATAGCAATCATGTTTACTTTCCATTAAAGTATGGATTTTTTGAAGAGACTAATTTACTGGGAGAATTCTCTGTGAGACCATTTTACACCTACAATCTAATATCAAACCCCAGTGCACAACCTTTCTTAAAGACAAGCAATCTAATTTGACACAGATAGCTATCCCATGCTATATATTTTTGTTAGTATTATAGCTGAAGCACTGCATAGTTGCCTAAATGTTTCTATCCTGAGGTTTTCTTTGAGACTTTCAGGGCTGAAATATTCTAGAATTTTTCTCTCCTTTCTCATTTGCTTGATACCTTTACACGCAATTTTCAACCTCCGTACAAATTTGGCATTCCTAATCTTCCAGAATTTCGGTATAATCAAACTACAGCTAATAGGCTAATAGGATATAGTTAGCAGAGCTATGAACTACTATATCTGAAAAAATATATTAAAACTATAATGTCCTCTCAAATGGTGCCATCTATAAATAAACCATGTATTGGCTCCTTTCAGAACCTCTGTGGGGAGTAACAAGTATCCAGCCAGAAACCTATAGTCTGAATAGACGTCTACTGCTACAAAATTACTCCTCTCATCCCCAGTGACTCTGTTATGAAACAGAGAATTTGAGAAGAAAATTTTGAATACAGCTAATGTTCCATAGTACTCAGCATGTGAACGGCTATATATAAAGCTTCTTGACTATCTGCATATAAACAAAGAAAATGTAATGAGAATATATTACTTCAGATAACAGAAAACATAATTTGAAATGCTGTGACTGTTTGTATTGTTTTATGTCTTTTTGGTTTAAGAGAATTTTTATTTTTTGTGTTTGCATGTTTATCATTGGCCACTGCATTTGTAAGTTCTGTGTAGTATTGCTAGAATATAATGCAGCTTAAAAGACTAAAGCAAAAGTGACTCATCAAACCAAAGGCGGATATATGCCTTTAAAATTGTGATTTTTCTGGCTATTGATGAAATTTCTCAGGTACACAGGTTATAATCTCTGGCACTTGTAATTTGCTTCTGTTTCTAGTTTGTTGGATAGCTATTATTGCTCTCTTCCAGTGACATTTTGATGATTTTCACAATGTAAACTTTTATTAATGAGAGAAGGAGGCAAAATACAAATGAATAGTGAAATTTTTCTAGGCTTAAACATGATGAAACAAGATAATTTTTCAGATAGTATTTTTTAGTATTTCTTCTTCAGAAGAAATATATTTGTATTCAAGTACGTATTCAAATACACTTTCAGAGAGGATCATTGTGTTGATCCAATGTTAAGGATTATTGCTGTGCTTTATTATTATCTTCTTATTACCTTCATTTGTTATTTCATTATTTTATTGAAATAACTAAGTTAAATTTCAGTCATGATGTACCCAAAATACATTGTAAGGAAATAATAAAATTCACTATTTAATTTTCTTTTTTCTGATTATGAATGGGTTTTTTTGGGAGGCAGAAGAATCCGTGAAGCCAAAATGTACTTATTAAGATTACATAAAAGATTCTGTTTAGGAAATATGTGAAAATAAATAACCAGTGAAAAAAAGTAAGATAACCTTTCTCTATTTTGCATCTCTTAGCTGTACTGTAGTTTCAATTAGAAAACCAGAAGTAACATAAAGTTATAGTAAAAACTTTGTTATGAGCAAAAAAGTGAACTTACCTGATAGAAGAAGCCACCAATTCACAGCTGCCTTAAAATCATAACTGTTTACAGTATTTTACTTTGACTGTTAATATGATTAGTCCTGTTACAATGATATAACCATTTGCACTCCAAATTATCAAATTAATGCACAACAAGTCTCAAAAACACATTTTTAAAGGCACACAAACACTTTCAAGCATCTATACTTATGTTGTCCCTTTAGGTCCTAAGGTTGGCAGCACCCATCCTCCTCAAAAAGAAGGGAAAAGGGTGGTTTAGGGAGTTGCTGGCATCCTGAATTCTTCTCTAGGAGGACTGTGATGTTAATGGTTCCTTCTTCCTCATTGTCAGTTCCACTTGGGGCTAATTTAGCACATTTTCTAACATGTTTTTTCCTCGTTCTTTATTGATTGGTGATATCACTTTTTATCTGTATTTATTATAGATCTTGGTTTACATATGTCAGTACATTTCTTGTTCTTCTCCACTTTTTAAAAATCTTTACTATCCTAAAACCTTTTTGTCTAGCTCCCAAGTCAGGTGGTTTCCTTTTTTTAAATGACCATTTCTATTTTTTTTATAAGCCTGTCTTTATTATTCTATGCCTGCAAACTACATGATGTGAGTCATAAATATTTCACTCTGCGCAGAATAATTACTTTTTACTGTAAAAACTTTTATAATGCCATAAGATTGTGCAAATACAAAAAAAATATAAGTGATATTAGCAAAACTGTAACACATTAGGCAATAGTCTCCTGATCATTCAGAAAATTGTTGCAGCTAAGCAAGCTAAATCAAAACTCCAGGCAAGCAAGGAAGGTTCAGACAAAGCCTGACAAATTAATCTTGAGGCCTTGCAAAGCTTTTACAGGGTCTGCAGCTTGTTGCTAACAGTGGCAATACTGGCTCACAGGGCTACAGTAACAGCTGAACTAATATTCTTGCATAGTTTTTTGGTCTTTTTGTCTTATTATTACTTCTAATTAGCAAACTGACTAGTTAGGAAGTCTAACTTCAGAAAAAGTTGTAAAGGCCTGGGTTTTTTGGTTCTGCATTGCTGTTTCTCAGTTTATATTCAGTGGTGCTATACTTTCTTGTTTTAATGTTGTTAGAGAATTAGAAATATTGGCTGTTGAAGCTAGAGCAAAATCACCAAAGGTTCAAGGTAAACAGCAGCAAAGAGAAATCTGTAGGAAATGCTCCTAATGTAAAGTGAACTCACAACTAGGAGCAGCAGTACCTGAATTTGGCAGGTTGGGTAGACTTTTTATATCCTGAGAAAGCTGAGAATACCCTTCTTAGGGTCATATCCTTATCTGAACATTTCCTTTTCTTGAAATCCAAACCAAATACCCATATTTCCATAGAAATTGTGCTGTATATAGCACTGTATGCTACATCTATACAGGATTTTTGCACAGTCTGAATGCTGCTTTTCCTATTGTGATTTGGGATTAGAAAAGGCATCATGCTAAGAGACAGTGAAGGTATCAAACGGCAAACAGACAAGAAGAGGTGGAGACCACAGTCTGTAAATCAATGACTATTTTTAAATGATATATTTTGAAACTGGAGAAAGTGATAGTGATAGAACTCTATACTAATAAAGGTGCACCTATTCCAACCTGTTAGGATAGATTGAGCAAGATAGTGGTAAATACCAGTGCAGATAGCACTATCAAGCTTAGGTTTATCTTTCCCTAATGCAGTGACAAAACTGATCAGTCTTATAACTAGCATACTAGCAAGAAGCAGACTCTGAGGAAATACACTTTTATCACAGTAACAGTGTCAAAACAGTATTATTCATTTGAAACTTATTTTGCAGATAAAATTGCTGTGTTAACAGAATGACTTCTCAGCTTTCCAATTAAATATTCAAGGATTTTCTAAAAAGTAGAATTAATGCCTAAACAGCTTATGTTAGGGGGAATAATACGGGTTCAATTCAACATAGTGTCTGTTGTTGCCACAGCAAGAATTATAAATAGATAATAATATAGAAATAAAAATCAACTGTTGAGATTGCTGACATCTCTTACTCATGTCTTTAAGTGAAATATGTTCCTCAAAGAATTTGTGCCTTTAAAGGACTGATTTTTCTTATAGTAAGACAATGTTTCAAGAATTTATGCCTGTAAAGTACTGTCTTAAGTAATGTCTGTAAGGGAACTGTTTAACTTCTTTGTTTTAATATTTCAGTATTTCACTGTTGCAACAGAAAGTGTAGCCTCTCAGTTCACCCTTTGTCCATATCTAACCTTGATGAGGGTAAACCCATTAACAAGGGCAGGTTTTTCTCTATGAATAATTCTGTTCTTCCTCAGTGAAATTCATGGCTGCTATGTTAACTATATAATTATAATAGGCAATGGATAAAAGTTATTAAGGTTGTTTGCAGAAGTCAAACATCACGGTGCTTTTAAAGAGAGCCTTTAAGTTATTATAAAAGAAGTCCTATAACATCAGTGACGTTTGTTATTTGTTATTTAGTAAAGAATTCCATCACCCAACAATACCCATTTTTCCTTCTTAACACTAGTCATGTTGTCCTGTAAATCAGGTTTATAGGAAGAATATTTCTTTATTAGTTTCAAGTTAGATGACGGTCAGCAGAAGTAATCCTCTGGGCAAAATTATTCCTAGTCTCAGCTTCAAACAAGTTGTGATTCATGTATTATATTCTCAGTCTGCATGCAGACCTCCTACTGACATCAGTAACAAGCAATGCACTGAGAAAAACACAGGGCTTTGAAAATGAGATATTATTTGTGTTTGAGAAGAGTATTTTAACATTTTTTTTTTGTACTAATACTGTCACATTTTCTATGCAGTGGTGGCGTTTGCTGTGGTTTTATATTCTAGCACCAGCCTATAATGTGTGTGCCATCATGCTGTATACTCAGGGAAAAAATCTCCATGGTAATATTACATTTTCAGACCACTTTATGGGGTAATTAAGATAAAGGATATTCTGCATTCCATAAATATTGAACAAACTACACAAAAATATGTCAAGACTTAAAAAAACGTAGCTAAATCCTATAGAAAAAGTTGTCATATAGAAGCCTGTCCTTTGCTTAAATGTAGGAAAAAAGCTGCAATGGATCTGGGAAACAAGTGATCTCTACAAGGTATCAAATAAATGAAATACGATGCTAGACTGCAGATTTGGTGATCTACTTCAGATCCTTTTAGATATCATGGGTTATTAAGTAACCAAATTATATTCAAGTAATTCAGCACCTGCTTCATCAAGCTACAGAATATGGAATTAGATATAGACCACTTCAGCTTCACTGATTTGATTATGTAGTAGAGAGAGACTGGTGAATATACATTAATCCTATGAAATTAAATCAAGAAAATTAGCTGAAGATATTCCTAGGGGCCTATTTGGTGTCTATTTGCATAAAATGCCGAATTACCTGCTTACTGAAATCACTTTCTTTTTGTGATGAGAAAGGGAATGGAACTGAAGACCTGAGTTTACATAAAAATCTAAGCAGGAATGTACGGATTCAAACCAGAAATCCATTTAACTCCTCGTTCTGACAACAGCCAATACCATATCTTGAAAGCATAAGAACAAAACAAGTATATGATTTTTTCCTCCATGTTTCCTACTACATTGTTACTTTGTTTATGTTGAATTATGTGTGGTAAGCTTTGCTTCTATTATTATTTTTGGAACCAGTTTGTTATTCTTTTCAGATGTTTTCAC
This sequence comes from Eurystomus gularis, assembly GCA_013400335.1. Taxonomy (NCBI): domain Eukaryota; kingdom Metazoa; phylum Chordata; class Aves; order Coraciiformes; family Coraciidae; genus Eurystomus; species Eurystomus gularis. Next base: position 44,007 of record VZZY01009179.1, on the reverse strand, counting down.
TATCCTGTGTAATATATGCTAATATGATGTAATGGTGCACATTCTGAAGAAGTATTTCCTTTTTGTTTGCTTTAAAAATTCTTTAGATACTGTCATCTCATGTTATCTCATTCTTATGAGAAATTTTCTGGTTTATATAGAAATTTATATATATTTTTATATATATTTCATATATATATAAAAATTATTTTTTATTCTGACCCTGTGCCTCTAGGATTCTGAATTATTTCATCTTTTTATGTATAAACATTCCAGTATTTCTAACCATGTAACTTTTCTATTGGCACTGGAATTTTTTATAGCTGGTGGGAAGCTTATTACTTGCTATTTTCTCCAGAAGAAGTCTAAACAAATAATTTAAGATGCAGAAGTCTATCCTGCAGGCTTTTCAAATTAAGTGAGATTAGTTCTATGCCAAACTACTTAATTTCAATGTTAAATATGGACATTGAAGGCATGTCTTATTATCTCAACCTGAAAATGCGACTGTTCTATTCTCAGTCATTCTTAGTCTAGCCATTTTATACCATATTTGAAAAGAGCCTTGTCTGTAATTTTCTTAAAGTTTCCTAAGCAATTAAGTTTTCTAAATGATGCAACTATAAGTGATTCATTTGCAACAAGTATTGGTATTGACTTGTGATTTATTTATGAAGTAAATAAATTATTTCCTTGGGGAAATATTTATGAGTTACAGTTTTTTTCATTTTTCATTGGACACAAAATGGAATCTTGAAGGACAGTGATAAATAGAAAGCAGAGCATGTTTAGAAAATCCACTATCCTGGTGTGGTTAATGTACATAGCTCAAATCTTAGACATAGATTCTGATTAACTTATTCAGAATAGATACTTGAACCTTGTTCTGCTGTAGCCAGAATAATTAATAGCCAAAAGCTTTAGGTGTATTATAGAATGCCTCCCCTGTTTTGACCAACTGTTTTTCTTGAACCTGAAAAAACAGTCCTAGTTCGTGTTTGTTACAGATGGTGCATTTCAGCAAGCTGTTTTGAGTTCCATACCGAAGCAGTTTTCTGTTTCTTCTTCTAACATGCATGAGACACTCTTCATGCATGCAAAGATCTCTGCTTTGTATTCTCTCATTCAACAAATCACTGTGTGGTTTGTATTTTCCACTTTTTAATTTATCTGTAGTATTTAATAATCTCTCTGGTTTACATTTTGGTTATAGGTTTCTCTTGGACTTCTACATGCTAGAGCTACTCATATCCTCTGGCCTCCACAACGCTGGCAGAAGTTACAGCCAATGCTACCTCCAGAGCGCAAGCCACTCCAGAGGGAGCAAGAGTGAACTAAATGTTCAGACAGAAAAATGCTGAAGTGAAGTTTAACTAGGAAGAGTTGCAGTGATTATACCATCACCCGTAAGAGCTTTGCCAAGCCAAGTGTGCTTTTACATCAGGAACCATCTCAGCAAATATGTGCAACATCTTCATATTAAAATGCCACCTTAAGTATAAAGATTTTTTGCTTTTGTTCTTTGGTGGTTTTTGAAAACCTCAAACAATAGTGCATTGTGCATTATTTCGGTTTGAAATACTTGTTTGTAGATGGTTTGAATGTTCAGTTTTTCTGGGAGGAGTAAAATACTTAACTTACCATGTCTGTACTTGAACTCCTCTGGATGAAAAATTATTAAAATCTCCAATAAAATACTTTAATCTTTTATGTTCAGCTTGTTTCTTTAGTAACTGAATGGAACCTTTATTATTATCATTGATTGCATATGAAAAACACACCAAACACATAATATGCTTTGGATTGTCCTATTATTTCTAATACTGAACAATCAGTAATTCTGTAGCTGAAAATTTAATCATATATATCATAATTTTTTTCAAAAAGCTAATGAGATTTTTTCTTTTAATGCAGCTTGTGTTTGTTATTAAACTGAGTACATATTACTTTTTAAAATTTATCTTCCAAGAGCATTTTATATAAATATTCCTTGTATATCTTGAATAAGGTAGGTTTAGATGAAGAAGGTAGATTTAGATTGGCAATAAGAAGGAAATTCTTCACTCTGAGGGTGACGAGATACTGGAACAGGTTGCCTAGGGGGTTGTGGATGCGCCATTCCTGGAGGTGTTCAAGGCCAGGTTGGATTTCAGGGCTTTAAGCAACCTGGTCTAGTGGGAGGTGTCCCTGACATGTAAGGTGGGTTGGAGCTAGATGACCTCTGATGTCTCTTCCAACCCAAACCATTCTATGATTCTATCTTGCAGAAGTAAATATTCAGTCAAAATATACAAGATATTGCAGTATCTGAAGGCAATGTTTCCTTCATTTCTCAAGTATAGTAAATCTTTGATAGTACTGATTGTCATATTTCTTTGAAACTGTGTAGTTATTAGATTATAAATACTACACAATTAATATTCTAGATATTCAGTAAATCTGCACACATTATCACAGACACAATTTTAGGTGCTGATTAATGTGAGCAAGCTTATTTTCATATTTATTTAATTTTACTTCAGATAGGATAGTACTTCAAAAATTTAACAAATCACACAGATCTTTAAACTTTTCAGCTAAAATAATGGAATTATCAGAACTTCAGACCAGATGAAAATAAGTCTATAGCTCTTTGAATACACACATCTGCATATCAGTTAGATGATAGGTTCAATTAAAGTGAAAACTCCCTACTACTACTAACCTTCTTGAATGCTCCAGCTCTGTAAACTCTCTGAGCACAGCACTGTCTGTGTGGCATGATCTTTCTTTGTTCCAAAAAGCTGTTCCATAGGTGTCTGAACTCATCTTAGTTAAAACTACTGCAGTTTGTCTGAGTGTTAATTGCAGTAAATTCACATTTATTTTGATTGACACAGGGTGATTGAAAACTGTAGTTCACAAGTTGTTTGGGTTTTTTTTCCGAATTAATCAAGAGAACTGAAGTGAATTCAAGAAATTTACTGCAGACAATTAATTCTGGGGACAAAGAGACAGTCATCCATGCAAGGACAAATAAAGAGACAATCATTTAAAGAAGGGGCAAAACCAGATTAAATCAGCTATATTTCTCTCGGTTGTTCAGGCCTTCACTTCCCTTCTTTCCACTAGTTCAGTTCCTCCCTCCTTCTCCTTTTGAGTATCAACTGGGCAGAAATCTAACATACGCTGGAAAATTTGATTGACTGTTCTGATTCACCGTTTTGTATTCTGCAAAACGAGTGCCAGAGAGTTATCAACAAAAACAAAGGCATTTGTTCCTCGGTTATTAGCTTAATTATATTTTTCTGTTCATGTTGTCTAAAGATATAGCCAAATGTGTCTGCATCAGCTACATTTCCAGAAAGATCCTTTGAAGTTCCTTAGGACTGCAGACCTTATTTTCCAATGGACAAAGAGGATCCAGAGATGTGTGAGCATAAAATTACAACTGAGGTAGAACCAGGGGCTGCACACAAGCTCTTAGGGGGTGCAAGATCCTGCAGCCCAACAGAGGCAGGACTGCTGTAGCTCCATGTCCCCAGATCCATCAGGCTGCAAGGCCAAGCATGCATTCCCCCTGGGCACATGGACACACACACAGAGTTACATCTATCTATATACATGGGACTGGCCACACATGTCAACACAGACAAACCCACTTGGTACTCACATAAACACTAATGGTACCGGTGACCTCATCCTGTTCCTCTCACTGGCTGATCAGGGTAAAACTACCTAAGTGGGAAATATATACAAATATACACAGCGTGGATGTCTACAACATCAGACATACATTTTGCCCAGTATACAGAACCCTAGTCTCTTCATTTGCAGGCACCTGGACAAAGAAGCCCCCAGAAAACCTCTGGTGGATCTCTCCCGTAACTGGGCTTAGCCATCTAGTCCATCCAGTAGCTGGAACTGAATCCTCGCTCTCTACATGCACACAAATGGGTCTCCCAATCAAATGGCAGTTTCAGCAGCTAGTTGGGACTCCATGGTGCCTCTGTTAGCCAAAGCCATGTGTGCTCTCACCTCTAGGGACACCCCTACTACACCCTCCAGGCCATGTGCTCCTCTCATGAGATGATCTAGCTTGGTGCTGGCCAGTGTCATTCACTGACATTGCACCCCATGGCATACTGGCACCACAGGCACATAAGCATCCCACCCCAGCCATTGGCACTCAGACCCTCCACACAAATGCACACAGCCCAGGGAGCTACACACTCTGGAAAATCACTAGAAATGGATTTTAATAAGAAGATGAGACAGACTACAATGATTAGGCTTAGGTGTCAACAGATCAGCACCTGTTTATGTGCAATTGGCTCCTTTAATACTTTTCTCTCTCTATTTTTCTGTACTTAATCCTCCCCAAACCAGCCTTGTTTCCCTGTCTTTGGTCCCTTAAATAGCCCACAACAAGCCTTGCACCGTACTGAATTGTTCTTCCCTACCTCACAGCAATCTCCATATCCCTGGGCATGTCATGTCTGTGGGGCAACCCAGAGAGTCTCCTCATTGACTCTTGGTGTTGGCTGTCCTTGTGGGGCCAGTGCAAGGACTCATGCCTCTGACTGGATTATTGAGGTTCCCCCCACTGTCATGCTTCTGTGCTCCTTCATGGCTGTGAGACTGAGACACTCAGTCTGCTGACTCCTGTAATAGCCACAAAGGAGCTAAGTCACAGTATTATTTGACTTTCCCCAGCTGCCATTGCTCCTCTGGGATCCTTTGTCTGTGTGGAGACGAGGTCTTTATCGTTAACTTATACCTCATACAAGCTATGAAAGTTTAAATGTCCCAAGTATTCAACCATGACATACCTCAAGGAATATTTATTCATCTGTATTTGCATACATATATTTAGAAATATTTATTAATTTATATGGATATATATGATATACATGATGGAATGATGGAATAGAGAATATGCTTAAGTTTGAAGATGTTACAATGGTTGTAAAACTGCTATCATTTTGGAGAATGGTATTAGACTGCAGTGATCTAAATTCAATAATGATGAGCAGAGAGTCTGGTGGAATAATTACGCATACACATGCTGGATTAAGTTAAAAGAAAATCAAGAGATTTTAGTGGATTGTAGTTGAGCATGAATAAACAATATACTGTTGTGAATAAGGAAATAGCACACTGTAAACAGCAGTACAGACTGTAAACAGCAGTACAGACTGTAAACAAAGGAAACAATATTCCTGCTTCATTTATCTATGGTATGATTTTAGGCACTATGTTCAGAAAAAAAAATGAGGTACAATTGGAGTCTTTAGACAGAAACTATGAAAATGAAGAGAAACCAGACATATATGACCTATGGGAAATGTTGGAAGAACTCAGGTTTATCATTTAGTCTGGAGAGTCTGAAGCACAGCCTTGAAAATCATGAAAGGTTGATGTGAAGTGGAAGAGAATCATTGATTCTCCAAGTCCATCATGTACAGGAGAACTAATAGACTTACAGTGCAACAATAAGACTTTCAGGATAGTCATGGAGAAAGAAACGTCTGAATTTTAAAAACAATAAAACATTGGAATGGATTATTTTTCACTGCAATGTTTTCAAATTTTTTATCAGGCCTCTTTGTACTTTGAGATAGGAGGATGAATTAACTAGACTTTGAGATCCACATCAGCTATTTTATACATTCTCTGATTAGGTGTTCTGTGATGAGTAAACCTGGCTGTGCCCTTGATGCTGGGCAGGCAGGCAGTTACATCAATATCTACTTCCTTTAGACTTACAAGATTCATCATATGTAAGCCTAACAGTATTTACTGTAGCCTCATGTACCACTATCTTGAAATAAACATCTAAGGAACCTCATTCCTGTAAAATAAGCTATTTTGCTACCTATCGGCATCAGATTAACGTGCATGACATTTTGCATCATCACATAGCTTAGTGAATGGAAATAGCTCAATGAAATAATAAGCATTTGAGTAAGATAATGTAACAGATCATTCAGTATCCGGAGCATGAAGAGCAAACGCATATTGCCAAGTGGAGAGGACCAAGTAGCAGCAATAACACACAACCACATATTTAAAGGTGTATTATTTTATTGATATAACAATATATTTAAATTTCAACCTTCAGATAGGAAACACAAAATGAGAAGCCTGTTCTGGAAGTAATGAAATTATTGGCAAAATTCTCACAGACTCAAGCCATCATGATTAGCTTTCTAAGTCAACATAATCGTCTTCAACCACAGGCCTTCTGGTGTTTTCATGCTGGCTCACATCTGCAATGCAATAGGGAACCAGTTTCACCAGAGTTAAATAAGGAGCAGCAATAGGTAGGACATTAAGAAATGAAAGGATCACAAGATATTTTAAAACATGATTTTTTAAATGTATGAGTGGTCACAGAAATGCCATTCCTATTGTCCAAGAAATTGAACTGTTTTCAGTGATTGCCAGATGGCACTTGTAGAGAAAGGAGAGATGTGGCAAGCTAGTCAGGAATTGGTACTCTTAGCAGACATGAGCAACTGCATCTGAGAGAGTGACAGGGCAAAGCTATGAACCTTAGCAACATCTAAGCATCACAGAATAAAACCAAAACACCAATTCGGAGAGTGGAAAGCTTGTGCAGGGGATGAATGATTATCCACTGCATATGAAGATCCTCAATTAGGTGTTCCAGATTTCCTGTGACAAAGAAGCACCATATCAGATGTGTTGAGTTTTGTTTCTTCCATCTATTCATCCTTTAAGATAGCATGCCATGATGGCGCAACATGAAGACAAGCAATCTGTCATGACGTGCACAAAGCACTATCTGTTCAGGTCTAAAGCCATTACAAATTGGATAATTTAGTGAAGAACTAGCCAAAGAAAAGAAGGCAAAGCCAAGAAAATAGATAGGTCTAAAGCCATTACAAATTGGATAATTTAGTGAAGAACTAGCCAAAGAAAAGAAGGCAAAGCCAAGAAAATAGATTGCGCTTTAGTAAGCAGTTTATGCTGCCTAGGTCCTCAAGTATTATCACTAATGAAATAACATACTTCCTAGACATCAAAGATCACATTTAAGACATACAAACTCAAAGTAACATAATAAAGTCAAGTGATGACAGATATCGGCTCTTGTTATACAAAATTCTGGTTTTCATAAATCTTTTTCATGCCTTTAGATTTGTTTACCACACTGAAATTAGAAAGTGCTCTGAACACTTCCAGCATATTACAAGTAGAATAGCTGTCGGAGTCATCCTGTAGGCATATTGCTTGAGACTAGCGAAGGATGAACCTGCATAGTCTTGTGCAACTTTGGTGATCCGTTGAAATAATCCTCTCTCTTTGGAATATTTTGCTATCATTACTATTATGATCCAGAAAATTATTACTTTCTTCCTCCTCAAACCAACATGATCTATTCTTCTTGTCACAGTCTACTAAGCATCTTGTCGAAGGTCATATAAGATAATCATGCTTGCTTTGAAAAAAAAAAACCCTCGTGATTTCTTAGATCACAGTCTACCTTCTTAGTGGCAAGACTGTCTATCATTCCCTATCATTCATTGCCTCGTGTAATTAATACACAAATGTACTGTTTGTGTATAAAATATAAATCTAAATAAAAGAAAAAGATCAGTGGAAACCAAAATTCAGAGTAGACAGCTTAGACCTTCACCATTGTATGGTGAGAGGGAAAGATTAATCTTTTTAGAGCTAGGGTTTCCTGTGGCAATATAGGCTCATAAAAAATGTAATGAGGCAATACTAATGTCAAATACTGTAAAAAATGTCCTTCTTCCATAAATATCTAATTTCAACTTGATTTGTGTAAATAACATGCAGAAGCACATTCTAACCATCCTGTCGAAGTTGTGCTTTTGTGCAGATATAAAGTTCTTGAAGAAAACCAGAGAACAAAGGCTGCAAGAAAACCACATGGTGGTGGCTGAGGGGATAGACTGGGAACACCCAAAATAGCAGAGTTGAAGTTCTCATCTGTGCATCTGTACTCCTTTTCAGTAATGCCTTTGTGTGAGGTAAGTGCATGGATTATTAAATCTGGGTTCACAACTACAAATTTAATTTCATCTAGCATTTTTCCACTGCTTTTTTAATTAAAAAAAAAATATTGTGTATTCTATTGTGGAAATTCTAGCATTATCTGTTATGCCCCTGAATACTGTGGGTTTATTTGTTTGTTTCTTAATTTGTGAAAGAAAAGATAAGCCAGAAGCTGGTTTATGTATCTGCACCTCAAGAGACTTATAAGCAGAACATTACACAGAAAATATTGCCAATACTCAAACTATGTAACCATACAAATATCTTATTGAGTGGAATTTATTACTGGATGAGCATCTCACCTTTGATTTAGTAACTAAAAATATTTTTAAATGCAGCAGCTGTATCTGAACATCAGGTTATCTTAATCATACAGTGACAAACACTTTAGTTTAAAAAACTGTTTAATTTGTGATAGCTTTCTTGGAACTATATTGATGCACCATATCCTGTACTATCTTTCTCATCCCACTCACAAATGTCTCAGCATTTTATTTAACATCTAACCTTTTCTCATATCCTTCTATTAAATGTCAAAATTGAATTTTACATCCTTTGGGAGCTAAAATTTATCACCCTCATATTTTTTTCTTTTATACACTTTCAATTGATAAATGGAACATATAACAGCATTTTTTAGCACTCCCTATAGTTTTGCCCATTTGATTAAAAGGGTTAATCACACAAATGGTCCTGAGTTTTCTGCAGGACTGTGATGCCTCAGGGTCTAAGATCAGGCTATAGTACTTAACTTTTTAACCTGCTTTTGATGAGCCTGTAATTAAAGACATGCATTTCCTTTATTCTCCTGCATTCTTCCCTCATTATGAATGAATGGTTTCTGAATCTGACATGAAATATCTTAAGGGTTCAGAGAAGTAGTCCATTTGTCCAGTAACCTGTTCCTGACAGGGGTCAGTAAGTTATGCATCCTATAATGAAGAGTTTGGAATAACCTGCCATAAAGCAAATTACTTTCCAACCCCAGGCAGTTAAAGTTAATGTTATGCCCTGAGGCATGAAAGTTTAAATTTCTTACTTATCTTACGTCCTTTCTAATGTAACTGAATGTTCACATTATCTGTACTAATGTTAATGCTCTCTTCAACAGCAACATCTGAAAAGTCTCAGTTTGTAAATACCAAATAGCTCAGTAAAGTCTGAAATTTTTAGCCTTAACTTCTGTTTACTTTTGCTACCCCCTGCATTAAGTTGGGGACAATTATTTCTTTATTGTCTGCTTCTGTCTGATATGCTTGACCCACAGTATCTGTCTGAAAAATCAGGTAAATGGAAATGTTTTTCTTTCAGTTCTCTTAATCTAAGGAGCAAAAAAAACCCCTATAAAACGTTGTGGGAATTACCTATTAAGACACCAATGTTAATGATTATTATCATGATGTTTTACACTTTAGGAGTGTCACTGTTAAAGATTACATGGATTCAGGTGGCAGATTGCTATATGTGTACAAAGTTAGTGACTATGGCCCACTGTCCTGGTTCAGACAGGACAAGGTTAATTTGGTGCAGCTATTCTACACCATGCTGACTAGTCCTGGAGGCTAGTTCCGTTCCGGGGGGAACCAGTTGGTTTGGCGTGCGGGTGTCTGGGCTCGGGTCCGTCCCTTTGTCCGGTATTTTTTTTTTTTTTAGTGCTTCTTTCTCATTGTTACTGTTGTTTTGTTAACTGCAACTGCTTGTTACGTGTTTTTATATTAAACCTTCCTTATCTCAACTCAAAAAAGGCACTTTAAAACATTTTTTTTTTCCTTTCTCTGTCCGTGGCCCACGGCAGAGGGGAAGGGGTGGGGAGCAGTGGCACAGCCACGCGGCTCGGCTACCCCACAGCCCCTGCCACAGCTTTACTAAACCAGCACACCCACATACATGAAGCCCTAATATTTAGGATGCTTGGGCCCTGAAACAGACGCCATTGTCTGTGCCACACAGGCTCCCTGAAAGATGCACAGGAAGACTCCTGCTCTTGAGTTCTGTAGTGAACAGAGATTTATGTCTCATTGAGACAGTGAATTTCCTTTCCCAGAAATGCTTTGTGGCTCCCATGAGTCTTTGCAACTGCCAGGATTGCCGGGAACGGCCAAGAATTGTCTGGATCCTTCTAGAAGCTGAAGATAACACAGGCTATAAAAGAGGAGGAAAGCTCCTCCCCTTTCTCTTTGGACTGCGCCGTCAGAGAGAGAGAACAATTCCTTTCCCCATTGGGAGTTGGCCGAAGGCCAGGGCAACTCACTGATAGCCAGGACTGGGCAGCGATTCTTCCACCGTCTGATATAT
>VZZY01009179.1:0-23974 GCA_013400335.1 Eurystomus gularis | reverse complement strand
AAAAAAAAAAAAAAAAAAGAGAGAGTGGATTACATAAAGCTGAAGGATTGTCTGTCTGTAATAGCAGACACAGTATTACAGTATTGATCTTGACTGGGTCTGTTAGACAACGTTGCTGTTGTTTTTAAGATTTTTTCTTTTTATATTCAGTTTATCTTGTTTGAATTTAATTTGAGTTTTAAATTATGATATGTGACATTTCCAGAGGATTGGCTTGTAAAGGAAAAACAAATTCTGGATACTAAAATAGAATCCAAGAGAATTTAGATAAATATAATAAACAAAATTTATTACTAGTATACATGACTGTAATGCTAAATGTAGGGTACCCCACAGTGCAGAGCAGCTACTGAATTACTAAGTAAGATTTTTGTATTTGGCCTTCAATTCTGAGGTACCTTTTATTGCAAATGGAATCAATAAGAATAGGTTAATACCTGAGCTTAGAGAACAGTATGTAAGCATTTCCTTTGCTTAGTCTAGCAATCCTAGACACTAAAGCAGTTTGAAAAACTGTTCTGGTGTTATTTTTTTCATTGACAAATTCAGACAAAAATATTTTTTAGGGGAAAACACTGGTTTTAAAATTCTGAAATTTGGATCATTTGAAAAGAGGAAAAAAGAAAATTGCAGAAATGGATATTTATAATTTTATTTAAATAAGTTCATTTTTTCTGTGATTGTTTAAAGAAGATCACACTGACAATTCACAGGCCAGGAGCTTTTGTTAACTTCAGATAAAATGCCAGTTAATGACGATTAGAAGTGTTAAATTAATTATGGCATGTGACAAATTGTATTTAACAGAACACTTGTCCCATCTTCATTTAACAAAATTTGATTTAAACTAGACTAGTAAAATCATACGATCCAATTCAAGGTCCAGTAGAGAGTGGTTTAAAAAATAAGAGTTGAAGATAGCCTGGATTTTACAAAGGGTGCTGCAGTTGTCCATATGAAGACAAGGTTATCTAGGAAGGAAAACAGTTAAATACTGTATTTTGATTTTTTGTATTAAATTAAAATTTTGTATTTTGTAGTTTAAATATTGTATTTTGATTTGACCAGTTTTAGATAGCCTCCCACAGAAGAAAACTAGAGAAAGAGGACAGAAGCAGACATATATGGGCTACAGTCTGTAAATTGCCTTGTTAGAAACTGTAGTGAATGCTTATTTGTGTGTGAGATTATCCAGGCAAAGCAAAAAAGGAAGGCCGCACTAAGCAGCCCCAGTATAAATCAGGAATGAGGAAATTTCTGAAGAACACAGTTAGTGAATATTGATACAAGTAGTAAGTAGGAGGACCAAAAAAACCCACAGAAAAGTCATGAAAAAGGAGGGAGAATAATTTGTATTTTTCTGGATGTCCACTTCTACTTTATCTGTACTTCCTTTTTGCCTTTGGGCTCAGTCAGCAGCTAACTCTTCAGCCAAGTTGGACTTAAGCTACTCTTCCTCAACTGGCTGCACTCTTGACTGAGGACAGGTTCTTAGAAATCTGTGATTCCCTGCAGAATGGAAACCAAAAATGCAAACAAGCAAGGCTGACACTGCACATAAAAAAAATAAACTGGTAATAATACCTGGCACCTTCACTAAGCTCAGGGAACAAGAGCTGAGGCATTGGTTCGGGCTGGCAATGGTTCTCAGCTCAGGTGGCAACACTTGTTTTTTCTTCAGATGGAATAAGTCCATATTGTGAAAATTGGTAAGGAAAAGGTTTGTGGACGTGTGCCAAGAAGCAAGAGTGTCATGAGAGTGACTCTTGTTATGACTGCTTCATCTACTTGGGATACATATTTTAAATAATTCTATCACCTATTTGGAAAGAAAACTATACTGCAATTCAAACAGTAGATGCTTTTCAAAAATGTAAAACTTTTTACCTCCTTACACTCATATTTAGCTACTACTTGTTTTCTTTTAGCAATCTTTCTGCTAGTTTTTCTATATTCGTCACAATCCATAATTCTTATTTTCACCCTACTAGTCAGTTTTATCATGATAAACTTTCCCTCTCACCAGCACTGGTGAAAAATCCTCTCTCCCTTTCTAAAAATTTTTTCTAAAAAATTTTTTCTCACTGTTTGCAGTTTTCACTCTGTTGCTTAGCTACTCACTCAGATCATTTCCTTTTCCATGAGAGTTCAGTTTTCTTTATAATTCTCAAAATGTTTTTTTGAATTTTCCAAGAATGTGGTAATACAATTCAACTTTGTGAAAATAATAATAATAATAATCCTTAAAAAAATAAAAATACAAGCAATGGTTTCCTTTTTTTCTCTCACAAAATCAGTACCTATGGATGTTACTGCATTTTAAAATTTAAATCTTCTATATCCATGTAATAAAAAGTAATTATGTAGTTACATGGTGGACCTCACTTGACATTGTTCATCTCAGTATTAATGTATCATAAAGTCAAATGCTTCAAACTTATAAGCCGTGTGGTACTTGGAGCAAAGCGAGCTGAGATTTAGAGGACGGTTAGAATATGATAAGGGGGAAAAAATCCGCTGATGAATACCTTACATGAGAGTAGTCAGCCATGTCTTCTAGTACATGTACTCTTTCTACTTAAGATTCTTTATTTCTTTTTAAATATGTCACCATTTTTTCCTTCACCTTGTCAAAATGATTCAAGAAAAGTACAAAAATTGCAACAGGTTTGGGTTTTTTTTTTAAAATGTAAAGTGATCTTGCTTTTAATGATTGGGGTTAAACAATGGCTAATTGAAATGTTATAAAGTGGTTTAAATTCTGAGAGCAAGACAATAGGATGGTCAGAAAAACAGTTTTCATTAGTGACTAGGTCAGAATCAAAAGGTCATAGAATATGGTTAAATAGGACATGGACCTGGAAGTCAGTCTGTAAGCACAGTGTTGAAATATGGAACATATCAAAGATTTGAACTCTAACAAGAAGTTTAACTGAAAAGTCATCTGGATAAATTGTTGAAGAAGGAATTAATTGGAGTGCAGAATAAGACTCTAGGATTAGGACAGATCTTGTATGGATTGGTTTGATTTTTATCTAGATGAAAACAATTAAGTGAAAGAAAACAATCTAAAGGATAAAAGGGTTAAGGCTCAGTATATTACACGGTTTCATGCCTTATGTATTCCTATGCTGTGGTCCTAATCCATCTCAGTTTTACTGACAGAGCTGTAAGTGCCTCTAAAGCAAATCAGATACTGTAGGTAGAATGGAAATTATTCAACATGACCAAGTAGTCTCTTTGAAAAATATGTATCCGTGGGCTACAAGCACTCAAAATCAATGCTCAGTGCTCTATTATGGATGGTGGACAATATTTCAAGGCATATAAAAAATATTCCTGATGTTAACTTTGTCACTGAAATGTCACTGGATTGTCAAAATTAATAACTAAAAACCTATGTATTTAGTTTTAAAATCTTTCTATGGAGAAATGATATCTGGTATATTGAACAGTGACATTCCTGTATGTATTAGTGTATTTAATGAAAGAAATAATAAAGGAGCACTTCACATATAGAATAACTATTTTACAGGTTAAAAATTCTAATGAAAAAATAATTATTGAAATAAAAAAAACCCCAGCCTAGCTACGTTAGGGATATGCAAATATTTCCAGGTAAACAACTCATAAGCAGAGTCATGACCAAGAGGCCACTCTACATGGTAACTTCTAACAAACACAATGTTGAGAATTATTTCTATATATGGAGACTGCAGACTAAAGTTCAGAGAAGTGGAGATAGAGGTTAATGAACAGGAAATGTATCTGCATAAACAAATGGATGTACCTCTTGATTAACTGCACATGTAAATACATTTTTATCAATACATATTTTCTCATTCACAATCAGACTCTACTAACTGGTATTTGCTTAAATTAGTCTTTTATTAGTATGTGTAAAGGGACTGCTTATATTTAGGATTATCTGAAAGGATACTAGCATATAAAACATGCATGGCTTTTTCTTTTCCCTTGCAATGCTTCAGGAAATTTTCTTCTGTTTAGTCTGTATGAAATCTAATAGAGCAATTAGGCAAAATAACCAAACTATTTGCAAATATCTGTGAATCCTTTTATTTCAGAGCTCATTTTGCTACCAGCTAATGCCCGTATTTAAATTTTCTCAGGACATTTGTATTATAACTCAAATGGGAGTAACAGACATATTCAGAATTTGTATCCATATTTATTTGCCAAGAATTTGCAGTTCATTCAATTCATTCTTAGGGAACATTGAGAAAATACACGTTCTTGCAGACATTACAAGAGGGTGTCTGAGTTGGTATTTGTAGGTTTATAACCACTGTTCACCCTTTAGAGACAAATTGTGTTCTTGCTAGTAGTGCTACATAAAATTCTGCATAGAAGAAACTGTATAATTGGTACAAGAATTTGCACCGTACTTTGATTGCTAGCTAAAGCCTGTTCCTAAGTCATAATTTTTCCACTGAAGCCAAGTCAGTGAGAAGTGTTTTGCTTTGATTTGTGAAAGAGGATTACTCGAATGCTGTTTCCACCTCTGTTCCAGGACTTGTATAAAAGGGTTACAGGTGAAAAAATACCGCAACCCTGTCCATATTTCTTCTTCTATTGGGAATCTGACCTGCAAGATATTAAACGTCTGCTACTAGTCCTTTTTTGGGATCTACAGAGTTGGATGGCATGTTAATATAAGAATAGACAAGCACAATTAAATATAAAGTGAAGGGAAGATTAAGAAAAATAAGCAAAGCACTTGTGCATTATTGTTTTTACTTTACTGCACCTGTCTTGCCCTATTATTGGTCAGATAAAAGTGAAGCAATAAATACAAATTTTGCTTATCATGTAAGTGTGCGAGTGCTCTTGCTTCCTCCTACAGTGTGCCACTATAGCTGCCTCCTTAAATCGAAATGTCACTGCCCTGTGGCACTGCTTTTAGAAACACAAATGTGAGCTTTTAACTTTCCACATTTTTACATTAATTGTGTTAAAATGTTTGCCACATTGTGAGATTAAAAGGCAAAAAAGGTTATTAATGACATATTTATTTTAGAGTGAAATATGTTTCTAAATTAACTTTCTGAAAGCACTCCATTATAGGATGGGGCATCTACAACTTCTTTGAGCAACCTGTTCCAGTGTTTCACCATCCTCATAGTAAATAATATCTTCCTTATATATTTTCTAAATCTACTCTTTGTTTTTAGTTTAAAGCCATTACCCTTTGTAACTACTGCTACATGCCCTGGTAAAAATTCTCTCTCCATCTTTCTCATAAAACTCCTTTAAATATCAAAAGGCCACAATAAGGTATCCCTGGAATCTTCTGTAGGCTAAACAAGTCTGCAATTCTCAACTTTACTTTTCATACTGAGCTTAAGAAAATAAGTTAATATTATTGAATTTACAATCTTTTCAAATTAAGCTGCAGAGACTTTTTGTATGTCTTGATTTTCCAGTGAGCAGATATTTCAACTTTTAATTTTAAGATACTTCTATCTTCATTTCTGGATAAATATAGTCACCATAAGCTTTACTATCTTTTAAAGATGTTTACTGGTATCTTTTATAAACATGATAATAGGGAGCTCAGGAGTCTTTTTCAACAAACTGCCAAGGATCTTGGAGTTGATGTATAGGTGGAAATTGGGAAACTAAGTTCAAGAGAGAAATGCAGGAAAACCATGCAAAAAATGCCTACATGTTTGAGACACCTTCATTGCTTAATTTTTCAATCAACAATTTTCATAGGTACCTACCAAACCCGCTTCTAATAACAAATATAAGAACTAGCTCAAAAAGCTGAAAGCTCAGTGGAAACGGCAGTGGGCAACCTGACTTCTTTCTGCATCAGACTGTTGCAGTGGTATTAGACCATAAGATATTAGAAATAAAAGCACAACCCTTTTTGGCCTACTCTTCACCCAAGAACACAAAATTCTTGAGGTCAGAACTTTGGATAGGACCAAGAGGAAGACAAACTTTGCACTCTGCAGAAGACTCAGTTCCAAAACTGAAATCCTAGTATTTTGCTCTATAAGTTATTTCATATTTATATCTAGTGAATAGTTGTTGTAAAATTCTGTAAAATTAATCAAAGTTCTTCTCTTATACTTTCTTCCTTGCCTTAGTCATGAAGAAAGTATCAGACTCTTTACCCTAGTTAAACAACTCAGAAGTAAATGTCTAAGAGCCAAAGCTCTGCACAAAAGGTCTGAGGTTTCTGTTTACTGTCTTGTGTATTGTGCACTTAGCATTCTAGCTGCTATAAATCCCAACCTGGGATCATGTCTTCTCCTCATTCTTTGTAGGAATAGTAGTTCTGAGCATCAACACTGAGTATACATAATTGGCTTTTGTCATAGATGCACCTACCCTGGCAAAGACCTGACAACAATCATGGCTTGCCAAAGACCTAATAAAGATTATGGCTGTATGGCCATTAAAACTTGATTAATTTGCCTTTTTCAGGCACTTGCTACCAGCTAGTTAGAATGACCGCCGTTCAGACTCAACTAGGGTATAAATGAAGCCCCACAATAGTTGATTTGAGTTTGTCCTCCTCAGAGCAGCGGGTTGTGCTGCTTCTTCTCCAATTACACTAGCCAACAGCAAACTCAGAAACATCCCCTCAGAAATAGCACATCCCTTTGCTCTTCTCCATCTTGAGTTCTCCGTGTTTCTGCAGGAAACTGGTGTAGCAGCAGCCAGGGAAGTACACCACTGAGGGCAAGAATACTCAACAAACTACCACCAGCCCCAACAGGAAACTCCTCACATACTGATCAGCTCCTGGTTGATATAGTCCTGGCCTTGCCCACCACCCCAACCACGACCACCTTGGGTAAGGTGGGGCCTCAAACAGGTGGGCCAGGCTCTGCCTCTGGGACCTGGAGCCAACTGGGGAACAAAACACTCTGCTAGGTTGTGACTCATATGTAGGTCAACTTCAACTCGGGGCCCACAGCCCAGGCTCCAGCACTTCACAGGTCTGCAGCTGGGGAGTCTCCTCTTGCACCAGGACACTGTCCAAGGAAACTTCCTGCTGAGCCTTCATCCCCTGCTTTTGGTGAGTGAATACTTCTGGATATATGCTTGAGTGAGACCTAGAGCCTTTTGGGTATTCCCTTTCTAGGTACCCTTGAGTGGGAGGTTTTCCCTTTTGTGAGTGAGTGCACATTTTGAGTCATCTTTCTGAAAACAAATACTCACAAAACTTAGGAATTAGTTGTATAATATTATAGTTGTATAGTATTATATTCCCACCTGACATCTGAACTTGTGATTCATGTTGATCCATCAGAGTGCTGGGTAATTTTTGGTTGGAATAAATCTGCACTTCGAGTAGCTACTCTGTCTGTTTTGTGGGTGCCTCCACAACAGCTTCCCACACAGAGTCTTGTTAATCAGTGCCCTGCAAGTGGTCATAAAGTCATGGCTTGCTTACAGTTGAATAAAAGATAGTCCAACCTGCAAAAAATTCCACCAGGTCAGATGACTCCATAAGCATAGTGTTTACTTAATTTTCTGACCCCGAATCTATTAATTAGATTGAAGGCTTGCAAACAATAGCTTTGGCAACTATCCCTTTACTTTAGAGGGGATCTAAACATATTGATCTTGTAGTTTTTCATCTACATCTGTATTTTTATGCCATAAGCAAATATGATAGATTAATGGCATCTCACACTATAGGATAGATGGCTCAAGGCTAAGAGTAGTGTGACTCTGAACAAAGGATCTAGGCACTGTATGCACATCAGCTCATGACGCATTGTGGAACACTGGTAGCAAAAGGAAGTCACTGTTTTGTCAGAAATTAAACTGGACTAGTTTGGAATGAATAAGCAGATACTCAATCTGTCCCTTCCTTGACCATTTCCAAAAAAGGGTCTATCCAGCTGGTTGGCTTATGAAAGAGGGAGGATTTCAGTCTCAGATGAGTGGTAGAATTCAGCAGCTGCTGGAGTGATGTATGCCAAGTCTGTTAAATTATTTGCCTAGTGAATTTTCATGCAGGTACAAGTACAATGACATGTAGAAGTCAGCATGGATTCCATTCCAGCTGTGCTGTGACAGATGATTTTGCTGCCTGGATCTTTCAAATGAAGCACCTTGAGGAAAACCAAAACTTTTGATCCTTCTAAAGTCTTTAATGCTATTAAATTGCTCTGATTTGTGGAAAGTCCATTTGGATGCCCTGATTAGTAGATCAGCAGTATCCAGTTCTGTTATGTAAGGTTTCATTTTATATCTGTTTTCTGAAATACTTTTTCCTTTTTCAAATGGGTTAAATTGACTTGGCCCTAGCACAATATATTGGCCCTAGCACCGTGCATGATGCAGTTTTGATGAAAAAATTTAAGGACATATAGCAGCATGTCTTACTCCATTTTCTTGAAATCTGTTAATGCAAAAAAGAGAGAAAAGGGCTCATATCCTGCAGATATCTTACTGACCACTGATTGCTTTGCTACAAAGCACAGTGACCTCACAGTCCATCAAAAAAACCCCGAGGCTCAGAAACCATGCTTCCCACAGAACAGGATAGCTTTGTAACAGTCCCTGTAGCGTCCACTGATAATGTGTGACCTAGGCTGCCAACAAGTTTTGTTATCTTGTTAATGAAATGCAGTGATTGCTGATGATATCACAAGGTATATCAACATAGCGAGCAATACTTTGGTAAATTGTGGTGCCAGTCACTGACTGAATTCCAAATTAGTTTTTGAATGGGAATATTATGCTGCTGTTGTCATAGTTTTATGACTTCAAGATTTGGACAGATTGCTATGTAAATGCCTCATTCATTTCCACCTGTGCTGTTTTCAGCAAATACCTAGTGTCAAGTGGCAAAATATGATAACTAGTACTGAAGCTGTGCAGGTCTGTAAAAGCTCTGACATTGACACTCTAATTATCATATCTCAGATGAGACAACAAAGTCGTACAGTTCGTGTGCCTGAGGGGAGCATCCCAATTTTTTTGATAGAAAGACGAAGGTGCAGAGCTGGGTGGCTGAAACGTTAGGAAGATGATCTCAAGGCTAATCCTAAAGCATGTAAAGTAAACTTACATTGCAAGACAAACTTTGATGGCAACAACTTCTGTAATTCTAATGACCTCGAGGGACATACATATCACTGCTCATACGCTGAGCTGAAAAATCTCCAGTGTAGAGCAGGAGAAGAAAATAAGAACACAATAAAGAATAAGGTCAGAAAGCACAAAATTCACAGATGTCTTCAGGCTGCCCCAGGTGTTGCCTGTGACACATCCACATACTGTGCCTTCCAACTGGACTCATCCTGGAATTCATGAGTGAGCTTTGGAAGGCTGGTATAGATTTTCATATGTTGAGGACAAGCGAAAGTTTATTTCCCCTATAATAGTATAAAATGGAATGTTTGCCACAAGTCTGTCTTGGATTGCTCTTGACTGCTCCAGAGGGTTTATTGTCTATTGTTTGTTTATTGTCTACTTGCTTTGAATATGAATGTGGAAAAGGCCAGATTTAGTCCTGAAGCAAAATTTGTATTAGTGAAGTTTAGCACATGGATGCTAGTTTCTAAAGAGAATTTACTAGAGTATTGTGTTATATGGGAGCTTTTTACATTTGGACGTAGAACAAACCCAGAAATTTAAACTCTATGAACCATAAGACTAATTATAAAATGCATAACTACAGTAGGCTTTAATTAATGCAAACTGCAGCATTGCTTTCTATAGTTAGGAAAGATGAGTTGCTGTCTTTTCAAGCAATAAAAATGTTCAAGCGCCCTACAAAATAATAGAGTCTGAAGTGTTCCCCTAGCCTTGAACCAATGGGGAAAAGTTAAAAATCAAAACACATGAAGATTTCACCTTTGCTTGGATTTTTATCTCAGTTTATGTTAAAGAAATTACAATTTCAGTTTAAATTATAAAAGATACACTCTAGTTTCTGTGCAGTAGCACTGAAATTATTACACTTATTCATAATGAAACTGAGAATAATTTGTTCAGCATAATCTGGTCTGAAGAAAACTGTTTTATAAGTTAAAGAGTTCATAACTGTTTCCCCAGTGTCTACAAGAAACCTATAGTAGGACCTCAGAGATAATTGAAAAAGTTGGATATATTAAATCTACATGTGTGAAGGTTAAAGTAGGAGAATCAGACATATTCAGGTTAAGTAATGCTATTAATGCAATGACTTCACATACAGTCTTTCTAAAGCATTAATGTATAATCACATAGTTACTTATGCTTACATATCCTATTAACTACTGTTTCTCTTATACCCAGAAGAACTTGTAGAAAATGGAACATATATCTTTGAAATGAAGTGTAGATAAAATAAATGCATTTCTTTTCTATTCTTCAGTGTCTGATCCTGGAGGCTAAAGGTGCTATATCTCAGACTGCACTCTTAAAAAAAGAATCAAAGCTACATCTTGGTCTGAATTTCCTTAATTTTTGGTCAGTATTCAGATGCTAAATCTAGTTCTGAAATCTGGGATATAACACGTAGATAATGCATTTGACACTGGACAGGCGATCAGGATGCTTGGATTCACTTCACTCAGACCGTTTTTTTGAACAAGTTACTTAGATTTCTCTCTCAGTATCACTCTTTGTGAAACAATTGCTAACTGATGCAGGATAAAATATGGATCTCAAAGCCCGTTAAAAATTGAGAGGTCCTCAGAAACAGCAAAGGAAAATGTTGGTCCTTCCTCTGAATCTACAGGAGAATCTTTGTTCAGATCAGAATTTCTATGATGGATCAGACTTCGATACCAAGAAAAGACCAGTTTCTTTCTGAAATACTGTCTCAATTTGGTTGTACTCTAAAAGAAATCTCTTACAAGTCAAAAACCAAAGCCAGGGAAAGGATAGGATGGATTAGTAATACCCAATTTCAAGTTTTGGAAGACCTTGCTAGGAATTTCATGCACACACAGTATGGATCCAATCCATACCTTTTGCAGTCACTAAGAACTCTTCTACTGATTTAATATGTATTGGTCTGTTCAGCTTGTCTGGTTGTTCACCTGTTTCTATGTTCATCACCAATGACTAAAGGCAATATTCTCAGGAATATGTTTGTGTTTTGTTTTTTTTCATTCTAGTGCACTGATTTGTTGCTGTGCTTGCACATATATTTTCATTACAAATGAAACCAATTGTATTTATATAGCAGAGTTTATATCTCTAAATATTAATAGTTAGAAGTACTTGTGACCAAGGGGGATAGAGATCTTTCATGTTTTAGAACAGATGTGAAACTCCAAGTATTTCATAATTCTTTATTTTATATATTGTATATAATTCTCATTTTCACCAATTGTGCATTTTTTATTTGACTTGTGTCAAACTAGTGTCAGCAAAGAGGAAATACATGTGCATAAAACACATTAGTGTATTACGTATATAAATATGTTACTGCAAATTCATCATACAAGGTCATTTCATCTGCTTTCTTCATTAGAGAAATCTGATAACATCACTTTCTATTCCATAATCACTGAGGAAACTAACAAACATGACAAAGATAATGAGCCTTGTTCCCTACTTCGAATAATTAAAATTTCTTACAGTCCTATCTGAGGATATTTTCTTACTTTTCCCAGGCTCCCAAGTAACACTCGTCTCTCTTCCTTCTCTCTCCTGAGATCCAACTATGCCTTCTAAAATACCTTCCTTTCTTCAGTGCCTTTTGAAAGAACAAGAAAACTGTGCTTACTTAAAACAGTTTCAGGCTGACCCAACCTCACTGTTATCAGACAGCATCTGGACTTTCACAGTTTTTAGTTAGAGCAAACTGAATTTTCAAATTCACCGTATCATTCCATGGTGCGTTGACCCTGACTGGATGTCAGGTGCCCACCATGCTGCTTTACCATACCACCTCCTCACCTGGACAGGGAAGAGAAAAGTATATTGAAAGGCTCGTGGGTTGAGAAAAGGACAGGGAGATCACGCAGCAATGGAGAAAACAGACTAAACTTGGGGCAGTTAGTTTAATTTATTGCCAATCAAAATCAGACTAGGATAATGAGAAATAAAACCAAATCTTAAAAGCATCTTTCTCCCACCCCTCCTCTCCTCCCAGGCTTAATTTTACTACCAAATTCTCTCTCTACCTCCTCCACAATCAGCAGCACAGGGAAACGGGGAATGGGGGTTATGGTCAGTTCATCACACCTTGCTTCTGCTGCTCCTTCCTCCTCAGGGGGAGGATTCCTCAAACTCTTCCCCTGTTCCAGTTTAGGGTCCCTCCTATGGGAGACAGTCCTTCATGAACTTCTCCAAAGTGAGTCCTTCCTATGGGCTTCAGTTCTTCACAAACTGCTCCAGCATAAGTCTTTTCCATGGGGTTTAATCCTTCAGGAACAGCCTGTTCCAGTATGGATCCCCAACAGGATCACAAGACTTGCCAGAAAACCTGTTCTAGCATGGGCTTCTCTCTCCATGGGTCCACAGGTCCTACCAGGAGACTGCTCCAGCATGGTCTTCTCACTGGGTCACACCCTCCTTTGGGCACACCCATCTGCTCTTGCATGGGGTCCTCCATCAGCGGTGGATATCTGCTCCACCATTAACCTTCATGGGCTGCAGGGGGACAGCCTACCTCACTATGGTCTTTACCATAGGCTACAGTGGAATCTCTGCTCCTGTGCCTGGAGTACCTGCTCCTCCTTCACTGACCTTGGTGTCTGCAGGGTTGTTTCTTTCACATATTCTCACTTCTGTCTTCCAGCTGCTTTACAACAGTTTTTCCCCCCCTTCTTAAATATGTTATCACAGAGATGCTACCACCACCACTTATTGGCTTGGCCTCAGCCAGCAGTGGGTCTGTCTTGGAGCCAGCTGGCATAGGCTCTATGGTACAAAGGGGAATCTTCTAGTAGGTTCTCACGCAAGCCACCTCAGTATTCACCCTGCTACCAAAACCTTGTCACACAAACCCAACACACATTCTTGTTTTCAAAACAGGCGAGGATAAGTAGGCTAACAGCCTGCATCTCTGAGCAGAGTGCATAAGGCCCTTCATTTGCTTTGAGTGAAATTTTGCTCATTTTGTAGGCAGTGATGCTAGACATTTGGGTTTTTTCCATTCTGTTCTTTGTAGACAGAAGTGGTCTTTAAAGCCTCAGAAGTTGGTGCTGACATAGAAAATAACGTGTCTTGCTTTTTGCTTATTTCTTAAAATAGACCTTCCTTAATCCGTCAACACACTAATCTTTTTTCTTCTTTTTTTCTCTATTTTAATTTGGGGGGGTGGGCATGACAGCTGTTTAATCTTTGGCAGAATAACATTCAGCAGATGGATTAGAAGTCTTATCTTGCTAAAACCAGCAACATTAAGAATCAATATATGAGTGACTTCCTCAAGTAATATCTCAAGGCGGAACATGCAGCTTTCATAAGTTTACAGAAAAGGTCCTAACTGTTGCAGATGTATCTGTGAAGTGAGATGGAGAAATGTGATTGTGTCAGTACAGTTCAGGCTCACATACGGTCACAAGGCCTAGGCACATCTGCAAACAGCCTTTTGCTGCTTTGTCAAACTGAGCAGCTAACATAGCTTATGAAATTTGACAGCTGTAATCAAATTTCACTTTGAAAAACTGGCTGTTACCTTTTTCCTTTTCTTTAATTCTACATCAGGCACAATGAACTAAATGCAAATATCTCCTTCAGTCATCAGGGTGTTCTGCATAGAAGAGATGCAGTTACATTTGCATGAGTAAATAACATCTATTCTGCACCAAACTTCCATAAAGATCCTAAAATGCCTTTTGCAGATTACCTTAGACCCTTTTCCTGTAGGTCCCCCAGCTCCTCAAAGCATTTTACCCAGTGAGAGTGACTATGCAGGGAAGCTGAACCACAAAAGCTCAGTAAGCACCCGGTGAATGTTCTTTGGTATACTTGAGCCTGACCTTTGTCTGTTGTAACAGATGTAGTTCCACTGATGTCAAGGGAACTGTAACAATTTATAAAGGGTGAGAATACAAGCCATAATATTTATTAAGCATTTCTTCTACTGTAAAAATAACTAGGTCCACAACAGAGGTAAATCAATGTAGTTTCATTGAAATCTATGGAGATGTGCTGATTTAAAGAAGAAGGAGACCTGGCCCTTAGGCCTTTCACAAATGAATATGCTCTTTTTGCTAATATCATCTTCATCTACTTTTGAAGTTCTTATGTTACAAATTAGTTTTTTCTCTTTGCTATATGTCTTCCTACACTTCCAAAGAGCGAGCCTCCTCACCCTCTCTGACTGTCATTACAACACAGACTTCCAGGCTGGAGGTTTCTTGCATTCCTTCTTGTGAACACTTTCCACCATTGTCAGAGGGCTGCTATCAACACTACCTGGCTCAGTCCCTGGAGACAACTGTACTGTAAACGCAAACCCAGGTCTGGTACTAACTGCCATGTGAGGCCTTTTGCCTTTGTCAGGTATAGTACAGGACTCACAGTCAATGGAGTACACGACAAAAAAAGTCTTTGAATGCATATTATAATTTGCAGACTACTACAATGCCCTATACTGAAGTAGTAAAGACACATTTCAATAACCACAGACTGCCTAAAGCAGTATTACTTAGTCTATAAAGTTACATTCAATAAAAGACTGTATCTGTAGGTTGGTTTGTGAAGGGCCTCAATTTTATGGAGCTGCTTGCAGCCCTTTTTGGGCTGTGTGGCCCAAAGAACATGGTGTGGACTATGCCAAAAGGCTGAAGAGATTCTGTCTTTTGATTCCACAGTCAAAAGATTGCTTTTAGTTCCTCTTGCAAGTGTTCTTCACTCCAGTGTCCAGCCTCCAGACAAAAGAGATGGACAAGGGATGGCTCTTCTGAGATCTCCTGCTGAGCTTCTCATGAGCCCATTCCTGTGTGGAGGCACAAGTATGAATCTGCTCTGAATCCTGACTGGAGCTGTGGTGGTGGGGCAGAAGTAAGTATGTGTGGGAATGAATCGTTGGTGCCTAGAGCAGAGGGTCCCAATGAGCTATATGGTGAGAGAAAGCAGCACAGTTGAAAAGATGAAACCAAGCTACTGAGCCCTTCCAGACTGTGCCAACAGTGTAGAGACACAGCTGAAGAGCTAGCTGTCTTGGAGCTGGAAGAAGAGGAAACAGTTATGAGGTAATTGGATCCAGAGATGCTTGAGACTGTCTCAGTCTTCTTGGGGTTTTTTTGGACCTGGTTGATAAAGATGACTGCATCCCACTCAGGCCCCCACTTCTGATTTTTCCTCTGATGATGTTCCTGCTCTGCATCTGTGTCAGAAGAAAACTCACATTCTCCCTTGTAAAACAGTTCCCACCCTCTGAAGTTGCTAAAGGGGATGCTACACTGAAATTAGTATTCTGCTTCTAAATCTCAAGACATGTTGCACGGAGGAGCCTGCAGCTGCATAGAGAATTGAGCTGAAAAGTTGTGTGCCATGGCTTGTACAGTACTCTGCACTGGTTAGAGAACAACAAAAATTTGTTACGTTTGCCTCTATCAGTTATTAACTTGCGTATGGTTGAACGTGAACAGGCTCAAGAGTAATTAAATTTTAAAGGTACAGAAGGAGCAAGGAAAAGTACTGATCACTAGGAATGCTACCTTAATTTTTTTCACCTTCTGTCTATAGGAGCAATCTCTATGAACAGAAAATGAAAAATATGTATTGCCATAACAAACACCTTTAACATATGCAACTGTTACAGCAGCATATAACTTGAGGTCTTCCTGATCTTGGCAGCTTTACAAGGTTCTGGGAATTGAGTTGATTTTTCTCACCTTGGCATATGAAGCTTGAGAGTGTACTTCTGGCTCCATCTCCTAAGAGTGATTCTGGCACAAACATGATGTATACACAGCAACTTTATATGTATCAGAAATATCAGGAATGTCAACAAAAGCAGACCATTCTGGAACACTTTCCTCTTACCAGCTGCTGAACATTTCATGCAGAAGGAGGCTGGCTCTGCTTTTATTAAATCCTATGCAAAGCTCTCAGCAGACATTATGCAGTAGCTTGTCCTCCTTAAAGGTGGAGAGTGGAGAAATTCTTGAAGCCTTACCTAATGTAAGAAACTCCAACACTGACATGTTCGTTCAAAGTTAGACCAGATATTAGGAATTCTCTTCTATCTTAGGTATTTATTTCATACATCTGCAGGTAGTAGCTGTATCTCATAAACTTTAATCCTCGTATATCTAACTAATGCCTTAGCTACTGGAAAATTCAGAAGCAAAATCATTTGTCATAACTGTTGCATGAAGTGTAGTAGGTATGCCCCTCTCAGTACAAGGCAGATTAAAACAGTAAACTGTTTATATCCATAACAGTGAACAGTTTATATCATCTTTAGTGAGGGTAATCTCTCAGAGTATGGGTGAAATCTTTTTTTCTACAGGTATTTCAACATTTTTTTGACATGGAAATGCCTTAACGTGATTTTTCTGTCACAAATTTAAGGATCAGATATGCCTTTGAGTCAGACAGAAATGGTATAGGGATATGAAAGACCTAAACAAAAAGTTGACTTAGGTAGTAAAATCTAAAATAATGATTACACATGTAGGTATGCAATTGAGCTGTCTAAATCTACCAGAGCAATATAAAGATGGCATGGAAACTGGGCTGGAATGGCTAAACTGGAAGCAATGTACTGGACTAGAGAAAGAAAATATTAAGTGGCTTGAAAATTGTACACAGGCTCAAAGGGGCTTGTAAGATCCAATCATCCATCTGATAGCTGTCAATGAGCATTGTACCTTGGGATCAGTACTGGGCCTCCTACTATTCAGTATCTTCATTGATGACCAGATTGAAAACAAAGATACAACATCAGCAAATTTGTTGGTGGTTCTAAAATAGAGAGAGTCACTGACATAGAGAATAGCACCAGTTTGGAGGTGCCTCTATAAACCTGAGGACAGCTGACAGTAGTGCCAGAAAATCAGCAGGAGGAAATACAGAACTCAGAACTGGAGCATAGATCTTGCATCATGTGGCAGTATAGACTGGGAAGCAAATTAGTGAACATCATTTGCAACTTCCCGCACCTGGATGTGCTGCCATCATGGAACAGCTGAACACCCAGGTGCTTTTTGTTCATGCACCCTGGTACAGTCACATACTTTGTCTATTGAGGACCTGGTGCAATTAGCCTAATTCATGCACAGAGCTGATTAAACCAGGATTGTGGGGAGAATATTTATCCTTTTTATTTTTCGTTTGGTGGGTTTTTTTGGTTGGGGTTTTTTTTTGTTTGGTTTGGTTTGTTGTTTTTTCAGTAGTAGAACAAAAGGTTTTGTTTTGTTTTGTTTAGAGGTACAGTGAATGCTCTTCAAACAAACTCATGATCTGGCTGGCTTCCTGAATATGTCCAGCTTGTCTCCATGACTTCTGAGCTCCAGTAAAATCCCAGCAAGGCTGATTGTATTAGCCTTGAAGTGCAATAGCTTGGTAAGTAGGAATTCATTTGAGGTCAAGTCATGTGTCCTGGGTTTGGCTAGGATAAGGTCAATTTTCACAAGAAGTTGGGAGGAGCCACAGGAAGGATAGCCCACTGAATCAGCCGGTAAGATCAAATGTCCACTATATAAGGGGAGAGCTTGCTGGGAGCAAGCTGAGATGGGAAGCAGGGCAATAGGTGTTTCTGGGGCAGTGAGCTGTTGTGTTGTATCTTGCTCATTTTATATAATTATATTATATAAATAATATATATTATTTCATTCCTCTCTATATGTGGTTTTCTATTAAACTGTCCTTATCTCAGCCCATGAGGTTTTACCTTTTTCTCCCTATTCTCTTTCCCATCCTACTGGAAGGGGGGAAGGAGTGAGTGAGTGACTAGCTGCATGGTGCTTATTCACCAGCTGGAGTTAAGCCATGACAACATAGTAGACGTATCTGATGTCTGTGACACAGAAAAATAGACACAAAAAGGACTGAGCTGGCATACTGCTATGTTCTGAAAACTTTAGTGTCCAAAACTGGCTCTGAGTCAACTTTAGCATTAAGGATTTTATCCTAGCACTAAAGATTAGGGCTGGAAAATACCATTAGTTCAGTATTGTTTTCCTCAAGATATTTCTATTTTTCCAGTTTAATGGGATTCTTTGCTAAGGTTAGAACCAAGTATTGTGTTATATGAAGTTAAATTTGCATTAGGAATTATTTTCAGTGATCTCACTGAAGAAATAACCTCCTTTGGTCATCTGGCTATATACTTACTGTCAATTGTTTCCTGTGATGTATAATTTTAAAGACTCATATTAGCAATAAATAGCACCATGTGAACACAATATTCTCATTCCTAACTATGCTTATTTTATTTTGTCATCATTCCTGGCATATAAATTCTTAATGTTTACATGTAATACTAATGAATCTGTCAGATATTCTCAGATATTCGCATGCTTCTTGCAAAATTTTGACTTTTTATTTCTTAAAACATTTCTAAACTGAAAAAACTAATATAATTGTGTATCAATATACATATACACTTATATTTATTACAAAGTATGTTGTTAGTCAGAACACATATTAGAAGTACAATAAAAAAACAGCTGGAATCCTTCACACTTCAAAATACAACAAGAGTTTTCCAGTCTCTTTTTGATAACTGCAACTATAATGTAATACAGTGGCAAAAAAGTAAATTACACACAAAAAATCCATTTCCATGCTAATGGAGTGTGTTGTATAAGACTGTTAGCATGCTTTCAGAGAGCAAATAGATGTTATTTAAGAAACTTACTTCTTAGAATAAAGGTGTACATTAAAATTACGGTCTGAAAGATTCTAGTCAGCTGAAAAAATCTATTCTTTCTTAATGAAAGCATTTATTTCTAAGTAGAAAATGCCAATGAGACCAATGACTAGATAAAAAGCAGTCAAGAACTGTAAAGTCTGGGATTTTCCATTTCAAAGCCCTTTAACTGGTTTCACAATAATCGTTTAAAAATGAATAACGTAAGATCAGGAAAGTCTGTGGTTGTCAACTGACAGCAGTTTCTGCCCATCTTCAGCCCGTACAAATGAAATCCCTCCTGAAAAGCATTTAACTGGAAAAATACTGTGGAGAATTTCAGCTAAGAACTGTCATAATCAAAGTTCAACAAAACGTGCTCTGTGTGTGTATGTGCATGTGACTGATTGAGACTGATAAAGAGAAGGAAATTTTGTATATGCACTAGCAGTACTTTGCTAACAGTTTTTCCCATTACATTAAAAGATTAACAGACTTCAAAAGTGAACAGGTAAATGGTGCAGTCACAGCTGCCTGTTGATAATTTCTGCCCTCCACCAGTTCTACTCAATCCATTCTTCTGAACTATGGTTTACAGTCTATAATAATTTCTTATTACTAGAACTGTGAGAACAGTGATGCCTTTAAAAGGAGAAGTGGAAGAGGACTGCGAAATGCAACAGCAGAGTGATTCTTCCACATGCAAACTGGTAATTTGCTTTGCTGGAGATGGTGTTCACCACCACTTTTATTTGCAATCATTTAGGGATGTAAATGTGTGCTCCCACAAATGTTCACAGAGAGCAAAGCAGTAAAAAATTCCAACGAGAGTGTTTCCATAAGTATTTTATCTTTCACACACAGTACTAGCAGCTGCACGTATTTGTAGAGCATATTTTCTTCCTTGTAGTTAGATTACTAGTGTGCTTAGAGAAGATGCAGTGCAACTCCCTGCTCTGATTTTTAGTAATGGTTAGACTTCAGCTTTTCCATCTGACTAGTGAGTATGTGTACTTGAAGCATATTAATATGGATCTTGTCTGTTGAAGTTCTGCTTTACACATGAGTATTAAGTATCTGCTGGAGCAGGTTGGAAACCTTTCTCTTTCGTCTGAATCCCTCATTGTATGTGAATGACTTTTCCTCCCCGCATAAAGTATTTTGTGGAATTACCAGGTCATATAATCATAGAATCACCTAGGTTGGAAAAGACCTTCAGGATCATTGAGTCCAACTATTAATCTAAGTCTACCAAGCCCACTGCTAAACCGTGTCCCTAAGCACCATATCTATAAGATTTTTAAACACATCCAGGGATGGTGACTCCACTACTTTGCTGGGCAGCCTGTTGCAGTGTTTGGCAACACTTTCAGTGAAGAAATTTTTCCTCATATCCAACCTCAACCTCCCCTGGCACAACTTGAAGCCATTTTCTCTTGTCCTATTACTTGTGAGAAGAGATCAACCCCCACCTTGCTACAACCTCCTTTCAGATAGTTNTTAGTCCTGCTGGCACACTGTTTCTTATACAAACCAGGATGCATTTGGCCTTCTTGGCCATCTGGCCACTCATATTTAGCTGGTTGTGGATCAGTACTCCCAGATCCTTTTCCACCGTGCAGCTTTCCAGCCATTCTTCTCCAAACCTGTAGCATTCCGAGGGTTGTTGTGACCTGAGTGCAGGACCTTACACTTGGCCTTGTTGAGTGTCATACCATTGGACTTAGCTCATCAATCCAGCCTGCCCAGGTCCCTCTGTAGAGCCTTTCTACCCTCAAGCAGATCAACACTTCTGCCTAATTTGGTGTCATCTGCGAACTTACTGAGGTTGCTTTCTATTTCCTCATCAAGATCATTGATAAAGATATTATAAAGGAGCGGCCCCAGTACAGAACCCTGGGGAACGCCATTTTTGACCAGCTGCCAACTGGATTTAATTCCATTCACCTCAACTCTTTGGGCCTGGCCGTCCAGCCATATGTTTATCCAGCAAAGCATACACCTGTCCAAGGAATGACCAGCCAGTTTTCCCAAGAGAATGCTGTAGGAAACAGTGTCAAAGGCTTTACTGAAGTCCAGACAGACAACATCCACAGTCTTTCCCTCATCCACTAGGCAGGTCATCTTCTCATAGAAGAAGATCAGGTTCATCAAGCAGGACTTGCCTTTCATGAACCCATGCTGTCTGGGCCTGATTGCCTGATTGTCCATTATATGGTGCATAATGGCACTCAAGATGATTTGTTCCATAATCTTCCCTGGCACTGAGGTCAGATTGACAGGTCTATAGCTCCTTGGATCCTCCTTCTCGCTGTTCTTGTAGATGGGTATCACATTTGCTAACCTCCAGTTCACTGGGACCTCCCTGGTTAGCCAGGACTGCTGATAAATGATCAGACCCTACAAATTTAAAAGTAGGAGGGAGAAAGAAATCTAAACCCATGGATGGACATTTCAAGTTTACATATCTAGCTGCTTAATGATACATAGGTGAAAGGGCAGCAGCAGAAATGACATAGAGGCGATACAACAGAGAAATGTGGGCAACCATCAAATCACTATATGCAAAGGATGTTTTGCCAAGGCCTTGTAAATTGGTCTTAGGCACAACAAGAAGCACTTAGGCTTGTGAGTTTTCTATATAAATCTAACTCACTGCAAGTTAAAGGAGAAGCTGCCTGTGTTGGTTTCCCTGGGTTCCCATTCCTTTCTCATGGGTGAAACTGTGCTTTCTTTTCCATTCACTGTGAGGCAGGATATGTTCTAGTCTGTTGTCCTCTTTCTAGATACCCTTAATAGTCAGCTGTAAGTCTGAATATCCCATAGAAGATAAAGAAATGTACACACTGTGATGTCTCCCTCAGAGATGTTCAGTCCATCAGCATTTCTTGCCCAGATGGCATTGTTTAGTTCCTCCTTTGTCTTGGCTGCAACAGCTACATTAGACCATCGTGGGTATGTCTGTACTTGGCAGAAGAATAGATTTATGCCGGATTACAGTGACTGTAACTATGCATAGGCATTGATCTTAATGAAGGAACTGGCTGTCCCTAAAAGCAATATTCTATTTTTCCCTTGGTCAGACACTTACATGGTGGTGTGGCAATGAGTGGCATGAGAACAGAGGCATCAGGAAAGAGAATTTAACATAGACATTTTAGGATGAGACCACTCTTTCAGCAGTCAGATTTCAAGTTGGTTAAAGCAATCTGATGTGCTCTTAGAAGATCCTCAAAACCAGGTTTGGGCTACATCTTTTTCTTCTGACATAGTAATAACTCAAAAACCTAGGAAAAACCCAGCCCTGCTGCCTATTTTTAATCTAGCATTTAGGACATGCTAAAAGGATGTGAGATCAAATTCTCATTGCAAATCACTTAAGTTGGAAGTTTTCATCTTGAGTTTTTCCCAGATGAGTTCTCTAAGCGTTGGGTAAGTGGATGTGTATGTATGAAAATTTTTCTTTCTTCTGCTTTTGTTTTGTGTAAGGAGACAAAAAAAGTAATTGTCTTGTACTATATACCACAACACAGCTTATGTGCAAAGCTAGTGCCAATGGAGCTCGCTCCCAAACTTGAAACTATATGCATGTGAAGGCAAGGTGGCACCTGAGCTACTTAATTGTATTTAGGAGCAGAGTTTTCAAGCTTTCATCTGCTGCTGCTTTAATTGTTTGTGATGCTCTTGGGACTCAAGCTGTTATCTCTGCATGACATTGCACTCCACCATGAATTCATGCCAGGCTAACTAGAACCAGCTTAGGGGCCTTTACACTATATTTCATTTCCTGGAATAAACATACCATTTGATTCCTCACTCAGGGCTGTAAATCCTTACTAGAGGGAATATTTTAATCTTTGCCTTGGAGTCAGAAATCCTAGACCCAACTTTTTCCTCGCCATCTCCTCCTATCAAGTAGCAGTATATGAGAAGTGAAAATAGAATCAAGTAACCCAGGTGTATAGAGATACTGTCAAAGACAGAAGGGGTGGAGTTGAAAAAGCCAAAGCTTATCTACAGTTGAAAGTGGTGAGGGACTTGAAGAGAAATAACAAGGGCTTCTTCAGGTGTATAAGCAGAAAATTAAGACTCAGAAATGGGAGCACAGTGCTGAATAGGGTCTGGTAACAAAGGACATGGAAAAGGCTGAGGTACTCACTGCTTTATTCTGGTTAGTCTTAACTAGCGTGATTTGTTTTCAGGAGTCTCAGCCTCTGAGACTAGACAGAAAGTTGCGAGAAAGGAAGCCTTACCCATTGTAGAGAAAAGCTCAGGCTGTGGAACATTTAAAGAAACTGATCTTGCAGAAGTCCACGGGACCTGATTCTTAAGGAAATAATTTTTGCAGTCCTTTCTGAGTTCACAGATGTTTTGAATATGATACGTACAGTGGCCCTTTCTTGCAATAGCTTCCTTATTTAAAGAAGAGAACTTCTAGCCTTATTCTTATCATTCTATACACATTTATGCAGTCTGACCTGGTAGTCAATTGACATCTGATAAGCAAAGAACAAAGAGAGCCCCATTCTCTATGATTTATAATCTCTAAAATTTGGTGTGCATTAGATTGCTTCCCTCTTTTTATCTTTACTTCTTTCTGGCTAACCTTTGAAACTGGTGACATTTTCTGAGTCTGTCTGTTAAAACACACTGTCTGAGGCTGTTGTTACTACTTAGGTTAGTGAAAAATGTTGATGAAGGTTTGTTCAAGTTGTCCCGCTTATATAGTTTCAACAATTTCATTACTCTACTCTTACAAATTTTATATATGTGAATTATGGTAGTAATATAGGTAACTTTTTGTTTTCACTTGGTATCATGTTTGCTGATGTGAAACAAGTTGTGTCATCCAGATGAGGCCTCCTGAAGCATTTTCATGATCCAGTGGGATACTATTTTATAGAAATCACACTGCCTAATGTCTCCCTAGAGTCAGATTGTCTTATGTTTTGGTTGCATTTTCCCCCTTGCAAAAGTGTATAGTATTATAGGAGGTTTAGAAACAGAAAGATATCAAGAAAATAGCTTATGAGTATATTAATCTATTTCAAAGTTGTTTATGTTATATTCCTTTTGAAAGTCAGGGTGACATCAATACACAATGTTAACAGTCATCTAATCCATGCTGATTTCTTTCAGCTTTCACTGAGATCTATCCACACAAATTAGGTTTTATTCTCTTCTTCCTCTGTACTAAGCTTAGTTTGTGGATTTTCATCCAGATTCCAGTGA